>CATIWO010650979.1:0-10480 GCA_949673435.1 Macaranga tanarius
CAAGCCTCCTACATTTGCAAAATCTTGAATTTCTTTCTTTTGAAGGTTGCTCAAAAATCACAGAGTTCCCCAAAGTTCCACAAAACATAAAAAAGCTAGTTTTAAATGGAACTGCAGTAGAACAAGTTCCCTCATCAATTGAGCATCAAACAGCACTCACTGAATTGTCACTAAAAAATTGCACAATGCTGGTGAGTCTTCCAAGCTGTATTGGTGAGCTGAAATGTCTCAAATATCTTTATTTTGATGGATGCTCAGAACTGGTAAGTCTTCCAAACAATATCAGTGAGTTGAAGAGCCTTAGAGATCTTTTTCTTTCTGAATGCTCAAAAGTGATGAATCTTCCAGAAGGAATTTGCAATTTGAAGTCCCTTAAGAATCTTAGAATAAGTAAACGTCAACATCTCATTACACTACCAGAGAACTTGGGAAACTTAGAGTCTCTGGTGATTCTTTATGCAGTCAAAAGTGGAATAAAAGAGCCGCATCATCCATCAATCAATTAAGCACACTTGATAGGTTAATTTGTGATGGATGCAAAGGATTGGTGCTGCCCCCTTTCATAGGTTTGTCAAATCTAAGTAGGCTTTCTCTAATGGACAGTGGTATGACTGAAATCTCCAACAGCATTTCCTCTTTAGTTTCATTGAGGATAGACTTAAGTGGAAATAAGTTGGAGATGCTTCCTATGGGCATCAAGCAACTCTCGAAGTTGTGATATCTCATTCTATTGAACTGCACAAGACTTAAATGTTTAACTAAACTTCCATCATCTCTAGAAAATCTAGTTGTAAGCAACTGCATATCCCTGAAATCAATGTTAGGATCACTCACAGAAGGAAATATGGCTTCCTTATGCTGCATCAATACTAATAATTGTGTGAATTTGAATCAGAAAGAGTGCAGAATGATCGAGGATGATATGCTGCTGAGACTTGAAAGAATGTTGCCACAGCTAAACTCTCGAGTTCACACAGCGATATTTTTCAGGTCTCTGTGTTGAATATTTGCTTTTTGGACTGCACGTGACTTATTTTTAGATATTTTGAATAAATATTCCAAGTCATAAGTTGATATGATGATTAATTCAAATTGTTCCTGGTCTTTAGGTGTTTGTTATTGCTTTTGTTATTCAAATTTGTTATTCATGTTTGTTATCATGGTATGATTCTAGGACCATGATCTTAGCAGATAGTTGTTTCTTTTCAGCTATAAATTGTAATGTCTTCTGATGTTGAAATTAATTAAGTTCCTTTGTTTCTTTTCAAAGATTACTCTACTGTCAATTTTCTTTTATTTTATTACTGCAACTTTGTTTTTCTTTTCTGATTCAAAATTAACAACAATTGGTATCAGAGCTCTCTTCTTGAGGGACCTGTGTGAATTTGACGTCTCATGGAAGCAGAAGCCAATTTCTCCACAATTGCTCCAGCGGTGTTCAATGGAGACAACTACCAGCTTTGGGCAGTACGTATGGAGACATATTTGGAAGCTTTGGATCTTTAGGAAGTAGTGGAAGAAGACTATGAAATCTCTGCGCTTCCAAACAATCCCACCATGGCATAAATACAGGCGCACAAAGAAAAGAAGACAAAGAAATCAAAGGCAAAGGCATGCTTGTTTGCTGCAGTTTCATCCACCATTTTCACTCGAATCATGTCTCTTAAGTCAGCAAAGGAGATATGGGATTATCTTAAGCTTGAATATGAAGGAGATGAAAGAATTAAAGGAATGCAAGTCTTGAATCTGATCAGAGAATTTGAACTTCAAAGAATGAAGGACTCTGAGACGATCAAGGATTACTCCGACAAGCTGCTTAGCATCGTAAATAAGGTGAGACTTCTTGGATCTGAATTTACTGACTCAAGAATTGTAGAAAAAATTCTTGTTACAGTACCTGAAAGATATGAAGCAACTATTACTACCTTGGAGAATACCAAGGATTTGTCAAAAATTTCTTTGGCAGAATTACTTAACTCTTTGCAAGCACAAGAGCAAAGAAGATTGATGAGAGAGGATGCAACAATTGAAGGAGCTTTGGCAGCTAAGCAGCAGAATGTAGCCAAAAATGAAAAGAAAGCCTATCCACCTTGCCAACATTGCGGAAAGAAGGGCCATCCTCCATTTAAATGCTAGAGAAGCCCTGATGCTAAGTGCACCATATGCAATCAGATGGGGCATGAAGCTGTTATCTGCAAAAATAAAATTCAGCAATAAGATGAAGAGGCAAAGATTGCTGATCAAGAGGAGGAGGATCACTTGTTCGTTGCTACATGTTTCTCTGGCATCGAATAAGGTGAGAAGTGGCTTATTGACAGTGGTTGTACTAACCATATGTCATATGATAAGGATCTATTCAGGGAGCCAAGCAGCACAAACTCATCAAAGGTCCGAGTTGGCAATGGCAAGTACATAACTGTGAAAGGAAAAGGAACGGTTGCAATCTCAACCTATAGAGGTACAAAGTTGATTTCTGATGTATTGTTTGTCCCTAAAATTGATCAAAACCTATTAAGTGTTGGACAACTAGTTGAAAAGGGCTTTAAAATTGTCTTCGAAGATAGAAGTTGCTTGATTCAAGATGCAGGTGGTCAAGATATTTTCAAAGTAAAAATGAAAGGGAAAAGCTTTACTCTAAATCCATTGGAGGAGGAGCAAATTACTTTCCCAATCAAAGAAAATACCACGGAAGTATGGCACAAGAGGATCGGGCACTATCATCATCAAGGGCTACTGTAATTGAAGTCTAAGGAGATGGCAAATGATCTTCCAGAACTTGATGATTATGCTCCAAATTGCAAAGCATGTCAGTTTGGAAAGCAAAGCAGGAAACCATTTCCTAAGGTAGCATGGAGAGCCTCAACGAAGCTGCAATTAATTCACACTGATATTGCAGGCCCACAAAGAACACCTTCTCTAAAAGGTAGTCTTTATTATGCTGCTTTCATTGATGATTTCACTCGCATGTGTTGGATTTTCTTTTTGAAGCACAAGTCAGAGGTGGCTCAAGTCTTCTGGAACTTTAGAGCTAAAATTGAGAATGAGAGTGGTTGCAGAATCCAAGCTCTTAGATTAGATAATGGCACAGAGTATACCTCTGAAGCTTTCAATCGCTTTTGTGAGGAGGCTGGCATCCAACATCAATTAACCACTCCATACACTCCACAGCAAAATGGAGTAAGTGAGAGAAAGAACAGATTCATACTTGAGATGGAACGATGTATGCTATATGAAAAGAATTTACCAAAGCAATTTTGGGCTGAAGCAGCAAATACTGCTGTTTTCTTGCAAAATAGGCTTCCCACAAGAGCAGTGAAGGATCAAACACCCTTTGAGGCATGGTATGGTTATAAACCATCTCTGAATTTTCTTAAAATATTTGGATGCTTGTGCTTCACTCATGTTCCACAGATCAAGAGAGATAAATTAGATAAAAGAGCACTTTCAGGCATCTTTATTGGCTACAGCTCAGTTGCAAAAGCATACAAAGTTTTCCAGCCACAAACTGGAAAAATCATTATAAGCAGGGATGTGCACTTTATGGAAAATGAAGAGTGGAACTGGGATGATGCAAAAAAGATGGCTTCAACCTTAAAAGAACCAAATTTTAAGCTTCTCAACTTGAATACAACAGAATAAACCATTAGAGATTGGGAGAATGAAATGGTGGATGACAATCCAATTAGAGGTACAAGACCACTTTGTGATGTTTATCAGAGATGCAATATTTTTGTATGTGAACCTACAGATTATGAAGAAGCCAAGACGAATCAAAATTGGGTTGCTGCAATGGAGGAGGAGCTGTTCATGATTGAAAGGAACAAAACATGGGAGCTGGTTGATCGACCCCAAAATAGAAAGATAATTGTAGTCAAGTGGGTGTATAGAACCAAGCTTAATGCTGATGGTTCTATCAACAAGTTCAAAGCGAGGCTCGTTGTCAAAGGATATGCTCAAATACTCAGAGTGGACTACTCAGACACCTTCGCACCAGTTGCTAGACTCGACACCATCAGGCTCTTACTAGCTGTTGCAGCACAAAAGAATAGGAAGGTGTACCAATTAGATGTCAAGTCAGCATTCTTGAATGGTTTTTTTGCAGGAGGAGATCTATGTAGAGCAACCAGAAGGTTATGTAAAGGAAGAAGAAGAAGACAAGGTCTATCTTCTGAAAAAGGCACTTTACGGTTTGAAGCAAGCTCCACGAGCTTGGTACAGCAGGATTGATGAACATTTACAAACTTGGGATTTGCTAAAAGTTTATCTGAATCAACGTTATATGTCAAGCATGATGGAGCTGACATTCTTATTATCTCACATATGTGGATGATTTGCTTGTGACAGGAAGCAACATAAGTATTGTGAAGAAGTTTAAGCAAGAGATGATGGAGATTTTTGAGATGACAGATCTCGGATTGATGACCTTCTTTCTTGGAATGGAAATCAAGCAGAGTGAGTATGAAGTCTTCATCTGTCAAAAGAAATATGCCAAGGAGATTTTAAAAAAGTTTAAACTTGAATGCAAACATATGGGCACTCCAATGAACTCAAAGGAGAAGCTTTGTAAAGAAGATGGAACAGAGAAGATTGATCTGGCATATTTCAGAAGTTTGATTGGTTGCTTGATGTATCTCACAGCAACTCGACCAGACATTATGAATGCTGTAAGCATTTTGTCTCGGTTTATGCATTGTGCAAGTGAATGGCACCTCAAGGCTGCAAAGAGGGTGCTTAGATATGTGAAAGGTACAAGTGATTTTGGAATTAAATTCACAAAGAGCAAAGAGTTCAAGCTGGTTGGTTTCTCAGACAGTGATTGGGGAGGTTCCATTGATGATATGAAGAGCACCTCAGGCTATTGCTTTACACTTGGTTCTGGTGTTTTCTCATGGAGCTCGAAAAAATAAGAAATTGTAGCTCAATCCACTGCTGAAGTAGAGTTTATTGCTGCAACAGCTGCAGTTAATCAAGCTTTGTGGTTAACGAAGATTTTAGTTGATCTCAGCTTAGAGCAAAATCAAAGCACAGAGATTCATGCTGACAACCAAGCTGCTATTGCCATCTCTCAAAATCCTGTGTTTCATGGGAAAACTAAGCACTTTAATATTAAGTTATTTTTCTTAAGGGAGGTACAGAAAGATGGAGCTGTTACTCTTGTCTATTGCAAAACAGAAGATCAGGTTGCTGATATTTTCACCAAGTCGCTGCCGATTAGCAAGTTTGAATTTCTGAGGACAAAACTTGGAGTGTGCAGTTCCTAAAGCAAGGAGGAGTGTTGAATATTTGCTTTTTGGACTGCATGTGACTTTTATCTTTTAGATATTTTGAATAAATATTCCAAGTCATAAGTTGATATGATGATTGGTTCAAATTGTTCCTGGTCTTTAGGTGTTTGTTATTGCTTTTGTTATTCAAATTTGTTATTCATGTTTGTTATCATGGCATGATTCTAGGACCATGATCTTAGTAGATAGTTGTTTCTTTTCAGCTATAAATTGTAATGTCTTCTGATGTTGAAATTAATTAAGTTCCTTTGTTTCTTTTCAAAGATTACTCTACTGTCAATTTTCTTTTGTTTTATTACTGCAACTTTGTTTTTCTTTTCTGATTCAAAATTAACAACACTCTGTCATCCCTCCCCCACCCTTTCTGCTGGTGTGACAAAATCATATATCATGCATGACATTTTTGTTATTACAGGAATGGGGACTGTGAAAATTTATAAGTTCTTTAATGGGTTTCATGTTGCCGGAGGTGAACTACCGCAAAGAATGAGGTATCAGAACAACGGTGGATTATCTTTGCTATTCTCATTGAAACCAGATCCACATGACTTCATAGTTCTCGCCTTTTGTGCGGTTGTTGCAGTCAAAGGTCACCACTGTCCTGATTCCATATCTGTGAAATGTAAATGTAGATTTGTAGCCGAGTCTGGACATACCCTTTATTTCCAATGTCATGAGCGGGATGGTTATTACTCGGTGGATGTGCTTCATGGCGAGTTTGGATCAGAACACACTCTAGGTTGGTATTTAATAGTTGATTTCATTAACTCAAAGTACAGTTTCAACAAGGCCTCATTTGAATTCTAGCCTGAAGTATACCACCCTACAGGCACAAGACGTGTAAGCTCTGATGTGGTGATAATTAAGTGTGGAGTTCATCTACCGTACGACTATAATGACATTGAGCTCACTTCCTTTAAAGACAGAGAGACACCAAGTGAACTACGTTGGACGAAGTATTGCTCCGGCTTGTCCAGAACAAAAATGTACAAAATTAAGGAAGCAAATTGTTGATTGATCAGTAGCCGATATGATCCTGCAGAAGCTTGCTTTACACTTAGCAATTTTTCCAATACAATTTCATCAGTTGCAAACTAAGGAGAAACACAACTGAACTGATTTAAATTTTGTACAGTTAGCGGTTATTAGCAACAATTGTCAGGCAGGAACTGTGAAAAATGGACAGAGCATTTCCCTTTTTAAAGAGCATGCAAGTGAGAGCAGACAAGGGAAATTTTTAATATATGTATGGTAACCATAATATAATCAGACTGCTTAATTTTTATATAAATTAGGCAAATGCACATTGCGCTAGTGATATTATTTTATGACAAATCATTCTTTAAAATAAAAATTAATAATTTATTTTCTAGCTCAAACTTATAAGTAAAATATATATTTTTATAAATTCATTTCATGCAAATTTGTTTATAGTTTGATGTATAAATATATGTAGTTAGTTTAAGAACATTTTGTCAATTGTACTAAGTTTTTTATTTTATGTGAAAGAAGAATGCTCAATAAGTACTAAAAATTTATTTACACATATTTTACTCTCTCTATATATATAGTAGTCATGAATATTAGAGAGATAAAAATAAATAAATTTTATATTAAAAAATGAGTTATATCGGTAATTTATTACTCAATGCAATTTAAAAAAAGTATAAAAAATGTGAAAAAAATATATTCAATAAGTACCAAAATAAATTATTTATACATATCTCAACCTCTACAGAGTATATTAGTAGCTATCAATGTTGGAGAGAAGAAATACAACATCCAATATTGTTGTAGTTTTGGATTTGCAATCTCTAACAAATAAATGAAATTTATTTGATAATCAATAAATTAAGCTCAAAATATGATTCAATGAGAAATATCATCTTGAAAGAGATAAAATGCATAGAACTTAAGTCCACAATCTCTTTTTTGTACCATTGAATTATTATGGTATTCAATTAATTATCCACTAAATTTATTATTAAATTACATGGAAGAGGAAGAGACAAAGTTTGCAAATCATAAATTGAAATAAATATAAAATAAATCTATAATTAAATAATATAGAAGAAGAATATATAAAGTTTGTAAATAATAAATGTAAATAAATTTAAAATAAAGTATATTAAAACCATAAAAATGTTTATGAGAAAATAAAAAGACTTTAAAAAAATTAAATGAAAAAAAAATCATCAATAGGTTTCTAGAATTTTCAAAGGGACTTAAAAATAAACTAACATATATATATATATATATATATATATATATATATAATTGGTAGAGTGGCACTTGGCACAATTTTAATTATTAACTCATTTTTTAGAGCTTAGCTTTATTATAATATAATATATAGATATAGATAGTTGCTCATGGATTATTTTTTCTTGTTAATCAAGGTCAGAGAGTTTCAGAAATTTATTCTTCAATATATCAGACTATCAGAATGATAGATAAATGCCGATCCACCTTAACCGTCCCAACCACCAAATGGGCACAAATTGGGGTTCGATCCCCCTCCACTTTCAAGCCTTTGATAAAATAATAATAATAATAATAAATTGATAAACGCATAAAGGGAAAGTGTGCCTATTGGTTGCTTTTCCTTTTGTGATCATTTCATTTCAGCCGCGGGCTATTTACTAAAATAAGGTCTGAATTTTCGTAAATACCAAATTTGTGATTGTATAAAAAAAAATTTTAACTTTTGTGGTTCTTTTTTTAAAAAAATCTAATTTTGTGGTAGTTTTTGATGATGTGGCGTTGGGCCAGTCAATTCGCCAGTAGCACTGGCGAAATTTCTTATTTTGCTTTTTTTTTTTTAAAAAAAACAAGGCATTTCGCCTGTGTGCATTTCAAAAAAAATTGAAATTTGAAAGTAATTTGATTGTATTTGAAAAAAAATATGGTATTTTGGAAAAAAAAATACCACCAGGAAGAGAAAATTAAATGAAATTTTTTTACACAAGCTGTATTCGAAACAGATGTCAGAATAGTAATTTGATGAATAGTAAAATATTAACTTTTTGTAGAATTTTGCATGTTACTATTCACGTAGTGCAAAAAATTATAGTATTTCGAAAAAAAATACCACGAGAAAGAGAAAATTACGTGGAATTTTTTAATGCCAGCAGTGTTGGAAACGCATGTCGGAACAGTAATTTGATGAATAGTATAATAATAATTTTTTTTTTTAAGTTTTGACTCATTTCGCTAGTGCTATTGGCGAAATGAGCCAATTTTTTTTTTTTTTTTTTTTTACTTTTGAGGCTCATTTCGCCAGTAGCACTGGCGAAATGAGCCTCAAATTTTATGTTTTTTTGCATTTCGCCGGTTTGACTGGCGAAATTTTGTGGGGGATTTTTATCCTCTAATGATTTCACCAGTCAAACTAGCGAAATCAACTTTTTTTTTCAAAAAAATAATAAATTTAAAATTATTTTAAAAAGAACTACAAATTTAGTATTTAAAAAATTTTAAACCATAAAAAAAGAAATAGGCCTTTAGCGGCTATGTTTCTCTTTCCATTTGAAAAAGTGTCAATTTGCAAATTACGTGGAACTTACTTCGCATCACCGCGTTTTTGACTCCTAAAATCAAATTACCGTTTTTTCATTTTTTGATCAATTTAGTACAAAATATTACGATAAATGTCAAATTAACCTCTCAATACTACAATTAGCTCCCTATTTTTGACAAATTAAAGAAAGATCCCTCACACATTTACATATATCTTCCTAATTTTTTAAATATTTAACAAATTAGTTCATATTTTAGAAAAAAATATTAAAAATTTAATATTTAAAATATAATTTATTTATAGTTTGTAAAACTTAAAAATTACATAATATATTATATTAATATATAAATTTAATTATTCACCAATAATATTAGTAGTTTTAAAAAAATTAAATTTTTTGTTTATTTATAAATTAATTTTAATTTTTAAATTTGTACATGACACTCAAATTTATCTATATTTTGAAAATATAAATGCACAATTTAATATGTATATTAATATATTATTAACTTCTACAACTTTGAATAATAAACTAACAAAAAAAATATAACAATAAACTAAATAAATTATTATTATTATCGTTGTTGTTGTTGTTGTTATATTATTAGTAGTAGTTTTGTATCATTATACTTTTATTATTTTAATATTAAAAATTATAAAACCTAATAATATATTATTACATTGTTAGCTTAATATTATATTTTTATTTATTATATAAAGGTTAATTATATGCTATATTAATATACATATTAAATTATGTATTTATATTTCCAAACTATAGATAGATTTAAGTGTCATGTATGATTTTAAAAAATAAAATTAATTTATAAATAAATAAAAATTTAATATTTCAAAATTAATTATGGGCGAATAACTAAATTGATATATTAAATTAATATATCATAAAAATTTTAAATTTTACAAGCTATAAATAAATTTTATTTTGAATATAATTTAAGTTTATAATTTTTCAATTAATTTTTTTACTAAATAATGGACTAATCTGTTAACTATTTAAAATATTAGGGAGATATTTGTAATTGTGTAGGGGGTCTTTTGTTAATCTGTCAAAAAATAAGGAGTTAATTGTCCTATGGAGAGGCTAATTTAACTTTTATCCCAAAGTTTTATGTTAAATTGACTCAAAAAGGTGAAAAAGAGCTAATTTGATTCTGACAAAAATGTTTAGGGGCCAAACTGACCTTTATTCCTTTCTGAAATTTGCTTCGCATCAGCTCGTTTTATTTGCATCAACGCATTTTATTTACAAATTTCGTGAAACTTCGCATCAGCGCGTCTTTGAAATTTGCTTATATTGTGTTTTCTTTGCAAAACACAGAGAAATTCTTCCGAAATTTCTTTCAACAATCTACGGGTGAGCAAAAATAACTGAAAACTAAAAAATTAAATCGAATCGAATCGAACCAGTTAGCTTAGTTCAGTTTTTAAAAATAAAATATTAATTCAGTTTAAATTGAACTGAACTGAATTATGATTTGTTCGGTTTTTAGAGTAAAAAACTATATAAAACCGAACCGAACTCTAGTGTATTCTAAAATTTTATGTATATTTATAGTTCAGTGTGATTGGTTTATTACTAATATTTTAAATTTTATTAATAATATTAGTTTCTAAATACATAAAACTTTTAATAAAATTATTTACTACCAAAAAA
>CATIWO010651083.1:0-14019 GCA_949673435.1 Macaranga tanarius
TAAGTGGTGTAGATTGGGTCTTAACACAAGCCAATTGGTTTTGTGTTAAGACCCAATCTACACCACTTATAAGCCACTCTAACTTTTATACTTTTTTAATGTGGGATATATTCTCCAACACTCCCCCTCAAGTGTAACTGGGCCTGGATGAGTTACACTTGTCAAACACAAACGGTGGGCTGACCCAAGGACTCACAAGGTCATAAACGGGCCGCACCCAACCAAACATAACGGGTCGACCTAACGACTCACAAGATCATAAACGGGCCGCACCCAAATTCAGATCTTAAACATGAGCCCGGGATCATTGCTCAGATACTATGTTAAGATTATAAAGAAAAAGAATTGGGAATTTCTCTCCATATTATTCTTCATATAGGAATAGGTATTTATACATATATTACATACTCTCTACAAGGAAATATATATAACTAGAAAACTATACAAATCCCTATAATTATTCACCTTCCTAATTAGTTTAATTCCTAAGGAATAATCTAGGAATAATTCCTGTAACAGTTTTGAACCTTGAGAGGTTTGTTTTTTTTTTTCAACCTTTAGAGGTTGATTTGTGTTGAACCTTGAAAGGTTCATTTTTTTTGAACCTTCAGAGGTTCATTCGTGTTGAACCTTGAGAGGTTTATTTATTTTGACCTTAAGAGGTTCGTTCGTGTTGGACCTCAAAAGATTCATTTGTTTTGATCCTTCAGAGGTTCGTTTGTGTTGAACCTTGAGAGGTTCATTTATTTTCACCTAAGGAGGTTCGTTCGTGTTGAACCTTGAGAGGTTCATTTATTTTGACCTCAAGAGGTTTGTTTGTTGAGACCTCAAAAGGTTCATTTTTACTTTTTCAATAAATGAAGTTGCCACGTGTCTGTATAACTGTTCGAGTCTCCTTATTTTTCGAGGCGTCATTTTATTTTTTCCATTCCTTGAATACCCTTCTTATTGGTAAAATATAGGTATTGCAATCGTCAAGGATATGTGAGGGATAGTAAAATTATCCTTTCTTTATAAAGCTTTCTTCAAGTCATTTTCACTTTCACAACTTTTTCTTCAACGTTTCTCTCTCTCTACGGCTCTGCCTTCTCTCTAGATTTTCCAGGCGATTTCTACATTCTTGGTTTCAAAGCTTCAAAGGTCACTTCCCTAATCTCTAACACTTCAACCTTTTCTGTTTCCTTTATTTTTCTTTTTCTGTGTTTTCAAAATATTTTGTTAAATGGCACCTAGGTTACCCTTAGATCCTTCCGAGTTCCCTCCAAAACTTTTTAAGGAAGTTATACAAAAGTGTAGGAAGAAATATAATATTCCCACAAAATATAAATTTTTTCAAGCAACTTCCCATGTTAGGGCTCATCATAACCCTGACAAAGATGGGAAAAAGAATAGGATAGGTATTTATATTGATCAATTAAAAGGGGGTCTTCACTTTCCTTTAGATCCTTTCTTGAAACTATTCTTTCGTGCCTATAATGTTACTCCGGGTCAACTAAACCCGAACAAATATAGGTTCCTTACTACTTTTTATGAACTCATTCGTTCACGTAGTCGCGAACCTACAGTTCAAATGCATAGGTATATGTTCTCTTTAATAAAAAAGAAAGGTGATCTCACCTATTCTATGTCTAGTATACCCAGTTTCGGTTTGTTCAAAATATTATCTAACATCAGCCGAGACTGGAGAAATAAATTCTTCTTCATTGAGCACGAAACCGATTTCCAACAAGTACTGGTGATATGGGCGAACGAACCTTAAATAGTTAGATGATCGTCAGAATTTATAGAGCAGAAAGATCTAACTCTTCTTGTGGAGCTTCACTCATAGTGTTCTGCTTTGGAGCCTTCTGCCAACATTTATGTCGAAAAATTTATGTTTAAGCACGACATCCAATCGATGCTGGTGTTTACGATATTATAAGTGGAGTTCTGGAATTCGGAGGTATTTTCCTAACTCTTTTTCTTTTTATTATATAGATGGCTGATCTGCTTGATGATTTCATGGAAGATATTATCAATATTATAGATGAAACTCCTGAAGTCCCTGCCAACCCAATTTTTCAACCTCTCAGCGTTAAAGATTATGGGGTTCAGCACTCTCCCCCTGCTCGTGTGGAAACTGAACCTACGAATAAATAAAAGGGGAAACAGGTGAGGGGTTCAGAAGGTACTTATGAGCCCGCCACTAATAAGGGGGAAATTTAATTTAAATGCCCAAGATTAGAAGATTGTCCTAATCTGGTGCCTTGGATAAAGAATAGGATTGGAGATCCGAGTATCTTCAATCCATTGGTTCGAGGTCACCTCTCGGAATGCCACCATTTGAAGAAGGATATGCTCCGGTGGGAGGCTACCGATTAGAATGACCTTGAGAGCCAAGTGGTCTTAAGTATGATGGAGGTATTTCTTTTAATAAATGCCCTCGTGTTTTAGTTCTTTCGATCTTAATTTTAACGCCTCTGAACTTGACAGGTTATCTAAGGAGTTTTGTGAATGGATGACATTCGCTACATTCATAAGAGCAAACATAGCCTTTCAGATTAAAAGATCAATGAACTCACTATGGATCACGAAAACAATCTTCGGAAAGCCAAGGAGATATTTGATACTGTTCGAGCTGAATGAGACAGTGCTCTGATGAGCTTAGAGATTGAAAAGAATGAGAACGTGGATCTCTAAAGTTTTATTTTTAGGTTGAGTTCAACCGTCACTGAGCAAGATAAAATAATTTTTGCTTATAAAGAAGAGGTTCGTCAATTGAAGGAGGCACATTTGAACGATAAAAAAGGCTTCCAAGGTCTCACCACCGATTTTGTGCAAGCTATAAAATCATAGTGCCAACGAACGTTATCCTTATAGCATTTTGATATTGATTTTATGCCTATTCACAAGATCTCTCTTTGAGATTTAAGTGAAGTAATTCAAAAAGAAAAGGCAGTGACTACTGCACGGGAGAGTCATTCGACCATTTAAACTGAGGCTGTCAACCCTACTGCGGAATCTCCTACTGCTTCAGAAGTTGCTAGGGGTCCTTCGATCAGTGCCAGTGGTGTTCCGCCTTTAAAGGAGTAGCTTTTAGTTTTAGCTTTTTGATTTCTCACCTTATAAGGGAAATTTTGTATTGAACTTTCGGAGTAGTTAATGAAAAATCTTATTTTTGGTTTCCGCTATTTAATTGTATGTCTGAAACTTTGTGTATTGATCTTTAAGTAAAAATCTTTGTTGCAGTTTGTGAGTATTAGATACTCGTCTTATTTTTATACTTTGGTAATCTTTGAATGTCATAACTTGTTTCGAGCATTGTCTTCGTATCTACGAGTATTTGGACTCATCCGAGTACATCCGAGTATTGTTACTCATTTTTTATGCAAGTATATGGATATGTCTTTTATTCATACGAGTGTTTTTACTCATTTTGTTTGCGAGTGTAGGGACTCGTCTTTTAGTTATACGAGCATAATTCCTCATTTTGTTTGCGAGTGTAGGGACTCATCTTTTATTTGTACGAGTGTCATTACTCATTTTGTTTACGAGTATAGGGACTCCTCTGTTTGCGAGTATAGGGACTCCTCTGTTTGCGAGTATAGGGACTCCTCTGTTTGCTAGTGTAGGGACTCATCTTTTATTTGTACAAGTGTCGTTACTCGTTTGGTTTACGAGTGTAGGGACTCGTCTTACGTTATTTATTTCCAGCAATAAAAATTCTTTTATTTTATTGGAAAATGATTATAGATTTGTCAAATTTTATTAATTTGATCATTATGGATACTTACTGGTAGTATTTCCGTAAGCTTTTCACATTCCAGTATCTTGGGATGGTATTTTCCTTCGAGTCTCTAAGTCTGTATACCCCTTTGTCGGTTGCTTCGACGACTTGGTATGGTCCTTCCCAGTTAGGTTCTAACTTTTCAGTTTCGGCATTGCCTTTTCGTATTTCTGCTTTTCGTAGGACCAAGTCTCCTATCTTAAAAGTCCTTGATCGTACCCTTTTGTTGTAATAACGAGCGACTTATTGTCGTCTAGCTTCGACTATAGCTGCAGCCTGTTCTCTTCTTTCTTCGAGCATATCTAAGGATATTCTGCAATCGTTTGCATTCTCTATTTTGTTTAGGTCTTTATAGACTCTATATGAAAGAGACCCTATTTCGACTAGTATTACTGCATCCATCCTGTAAACTAATCGAAAGGGCGAATCTCCTGTTCTACTCCTTGGAGTAGTGCGATATGCCTATATGAAATTATATAGTTCGTCTGCCCAATCTCCTTTTTTGTCATCAAGACACTTTTTGATGCCCTGTAATATAGTTTGATTGGTTACCTTTATTTGTCCATTGGTATGGGAATGAGCTACAGAAGTGAACCGTAGCTTTATTTGAAGTTCGGAATAGAATTGCTTGAACTTTGAATTTTTGAATTGTTTCCCATTATTTGTAATGAGTGTATGTGGGATTCTAAATCTGCATATTATTTCTTTCCAGAAGAAGCTGTGGATCCTTGATTCAGTTATCGTTGAGACTGCTTCGACTTTTATCCATTTTGTGAAGTGATTGATTGCAACAATAATGAATTTTTTCTGTCCCGGAGCTATTGGGAAAGGTCCGAGAATGTCCATTCCCCAAATGGCAAAAGGCCATGGGCTTCCAATGGGGTTTTGTACCTGGGCCGGTGTATATGCTAGTTGTGAGTATCTCTGACATTTGTCATAATTTTGTTCTAACTTTTGTGCATCTTGTGACATCGTGGGCCAATAGTAGCCTTGTAATAGGGCTTTCTTAACTAATGTGGCCTGAGCTTCGTGAGCTCCATATATACATTCATGTATTTCTCTGAGTATATAATTTCCTTTTTCAGCTGAAACACACTTGCTCCATGGATGGCTAAATGATCATCGGTATAGATTTCCCTTCTGGAATAAATCCTGAGCAGCTTTTATTCAAATTTTTTTTGCCTGATTCCTATCGTCGGGTAGTTTCCCTATTTCTAGGTACTCGGTAATAGGTTTGATCCACTCGGCGATAGGTTTGATCCACTAGGCAATTTCACAAGTGGTTAGGATTTTGTTTTCCTCTGTCGAGGGCTTAACGATTTCTTCTCTGAGGAAGAGGTTCTAGATCATAGGTCCATTTTCTGCTACGGACTTGGCTATGATATCAGCTTTGTTTTCAGTTCTTGGAATTTGGACTAAGGTCCATTGTGTGCCGTTTTCTTTAATCCTTCGTAGGAGTGAATGAGCTTTATCCGAATATTTAATCATATTTGGATCTTTTGTTTCATATGTTCCTTTAAGCTGATTCACTACAAGTTGAGAATCGCAGAGTATTTGGAGACTTTCTGCTCGCACCTCATTTGCAAACTTAAATCTTGTGATCAAGGCTTCATATTCTACAGCATTATTTGTGGCACCGTACGCTGTTCTGACAGCATACTCAATTTTTATTTTTTCGAGGCCTATCAGAATTATTCTTGTGCCCGATCCATGTCTCCCCGATGCCCCATCAATGTACATTCGCCATAGGGTCTTTTCATTGCTAAGCCCCTCAATTTTCATCATTTCTTGTATAAAATCAGACAACACTTGTGCTTTTATTATCGTTCGAGGTTCGTATAATATGTCATGCTCGCCCAGTTGTACTGACCATTGGACGAGTCTTCTGGATGTCTCTGACCTTTGTAAGATCTTCGTCAGTGGTTGATTTATTCGTACCACTATCTTATGAGCTTGAAAATAGTGGTGGAGCTTCCTTGCTGTGTGTATTAGAGCCAGTGCTAGTTTATCCATCTTTGGATAGTGGATTTCTGATCCTCTAAAGACCTTGCTTACATAGTAGATGGAATTTTGTTCTCCTTTATCTTCTCGGATTAGTACTGATGCCAGGGATTCGTTTTCCACTGAGAGGTAATGGTATAACGTTTCCCCTGGAGTTGGTCTGCTCAATAGAGGTGGAGATGTCAAGAACTTTTTGATATCTTCAAATGATGTTTGACATGCAACATTCTATTCGAATTTCTTGACATTCTTCATTGCCCGAAATAAGGGAAGGCATTTTTTTGTTGAATAGGACATGAATCTTTCTAATGTGGTGATTCGTCTGTTTAGTTTTTGTAATTTGTTTAGTGTTGTTGGAGGCTTCATATTGATGATTGCTTCCATCTTTTTTGGATTGCCTTCGATTCCTCTTTGTGAGATCACGAACCCAAGGAATTTTCCCGCTTTTACCCCAAAGACACATTTGTCAGAGTTAAGTTTAACCTTATATTCGTCTAGCTTTCGTCTATTTGGCTTTTAATGATTAGGTCGTCCACATATACCCCAATGGTTTTGCTAATGTCCTCCTTGAAGATGAAGTTCATGAACCTTTGGTATGTGGCTCCTGTGTTTTTGAGTTCGAAGGGCATTACATTATAACAATATAACCTTTGATGAGTTATGAAAGATGTTTTTTCTTGATCCTCTTCCTTCATAGGAATCTGATGAAATCCTTGGGCAGCATCAACGAAGCTATACATTCCATGACATGCAGTTGAATCAACTAACTGGTCAATTGTTGGTAAAGAATAATTGTCCTTAGGGCATGCTTTATTTAGATCTGTGTAGTCTACACACATCCTATACTTTCTATTTGATTTTCGGAAGAGTACAACATTTGCTAGCCATTCGGGATGTGTCACTTCTCGTACAAATCCTGCCTCTAGCAGCTTTACAATTTCATATGCTATGATCTTTTGCCTTTCTAGTGTGAAGTTCCGCTTCTTCTGTATTACTGGCTTAATAAAGGGATCAATGTTCAGGCTATGAGCCACTACCGTTGAGTCAATCCCCACTATTTATGATGCTTGTGTGGCAAAAGTGCCCGAGTGATTTTGCAACACTCGTTCTATCTTCTCTTTTACTTATTCAGGTATTTTCCCACCAATTTTTATAGTTTTGCCATTGGTAAGCTTTATTTCTTTCAACTCTTCTACCGGTTCTGGCTTTATTTCTTATTTTTTGATTTCCATATTGGATTCAATCGGAAAGGCTTCTAATTCATCTTTGGTGGCTAGCTGATAGCACTGTTCAGCGATTTCCTGATCTCCCTTAATCGTAATGACTTTTTCTGGAATAGGAATTTTCATTATCAAGTACCTGATACTTGTTACTGTATTAGTTTCCCATAAGATTGGCCTTCCGATGACTCCGTTATAAGCTAATCTCGTGTCAACAATGTTGAACAAGAATTTTATTGTAAGATGCTCTTGGGAGTCACGACCTCCCAATTCTATGTCTAATTCAACACTACCCATTGATTGAACGGTTCCTCCGAAAAAGCTAGTTGTCGGATTCGTGATGGGTTTCAATTCTACGGATGAGCCTTCTATTGCTCGGAAGGCTTCCTAAGTAAGGACATTAACTGCACTTCCGTCATCTACAAGCATCCTTTTTACTAAGTAATTTTTTATGTGGGTGTTGATGACTAGTGCATCATTATGAGGTTGCTTGACATGCAGTCCTTCCTCTGGCGTGATTGAGATCTTTGGTGTAGACGAACTAGTTCGTGCCATGTACACCTCTCTTCATGGCCTTTTTCTCCCTCCTGATGAGGACTCGCCATCTACGATCATGTTTATAACTCCAGATACATCTGTGCGAGTCTTCTTCGAATCCTCCTAATGTGCAGACCGAGTGTCTGAACTTCTTGTTCGTTTTGAGAAATCTTCGGTGAATTTTTTTAAAGAGCCTGCTTTAACCAGTCGTTCAATCTCAATCTTAAGATCACGACATTCGTCTGTATCATGACCATGATCTCGACGGTATCTGCAATATCAGTTTTTATCTCTTATTCCAATATAAAGTGGATTGAGTCTCCGCGGAGTTGGTATGTCTATACCATTTTGCTTAATCCACATCAGGATTTCTGATCTAGGAGCATTAAGAGGAGTGTATCTCCTATCGTCATTCCTCGGTCTATTGGAATTATACTCTTTTTTTATTCTTTTTTCTCGTCTTTCCTTCTTAGCCCCCTTTTATCGCCATCTTTTTTCTGCATATCTCTTCTGTCTTTGTCCAAGTCAATCAACTTGGTTGTAATAGCCATTGCTTCCGAAAAAGTTTGGGGCTTCTTTGTCGTTATTTTATCTCTGAGCTTCCCCATCTTAGTTCCATACTTAAAAGCATCAATGGCTGCTTCATTGCTTAAGTGCTCTATTCGCATAGCAATTTTATTAAATCTGTCAAGATAACTTCGACGTGTCTTGTTGTCATCTTCCTTACAGAGTCGTAAGTCATTAATACTCTTTTTTGGCAGGATGTTGGTTATGAACCGAATCCTGAATTGTTCTATCAATACTTCAAAGGTGGCTATAGAATTTTTCGGCAATCTATGGAACCATCTCTGAGCAGTGTTTGTCAGAGTTGTGGGGAATACTTGGCACATGATCACATCGTTAATGTTCTGCAACATTATCTTCGTGCGGAACATAGAGACACGAGCTACGGGGTCACCCGTTCCATCATATTGATCTAGAGGCGGAACCTTGAACTTTGAAGGTATTAAGGTTGCCATTATGCTGTGAATGAATAGAGTGCTCCCATCTAGTATACATTCCTTTATTTCATCAGGTCCGGTGCGAACCTTATGTATTGCTTCCCGTAACTAATGATTGAAGTCAGATTTATCCTTTCTTGGAAAGTTGGATTCCGATTCCTGCCTTCTATTTCTGTTTTCCCACAATTCTTCTCGTTCATTGCGAAGTGGAAATCGATCGTCTTGTGGAGCAATGATGGTTGCTCCTATAGTTGGAACAGATGCGGGAGGAGATGTTCCTGTAGCGGGCATGTCAGCTGATGTTCCTTGAGTGAAGTACAATATTTGTTGTTGCATGAACTGAAGCTGAGCGTTGAGACTCTCAATTATTTGTTCTCTATATAGCGGTGGTAAATTCAATGGAATGGGAGTCTGACTTGTTCTAGCCACATTAGGTGGAGTTGAATATTCTGGTGGATTTGGAAAAAGAATAGTTGGAACAGGTCTGGACATATGCTGAAAAGGAGCGTAATATGGTGGAGATACTCTATGGGTTATTCCTGGTTGACAAGTGTTGGTTGTCAAGTGTAATGATTCCGATACAAGAGATTGTGAATAATCCCCTTGGAAAGTCGTTGGAATTGCCTGAGTGATAGCCAACGTATTGGTAGATGCTCCACTTTGATCAGGTGGAGGATCCGAGGTGTTTGCCATGAATCCCCATAAAAAACTCTAATGAGTAATTTTAAAAACAAAGAATTGTTTTTATCTTTATTCCCACAGACGGCGCCAATTGATGAATGTGAACTTCTCTCTTGTACCTACAAACACAAAGAAAACTAGATGAACCTATGATCTTTGATCTGAAGGCTCTCTGATGCTTAAGTTAGAGAGAATTATTCAAGATGTCTAATAATGAGAAATATGAGCCTATATAAAGGCATAAGAGGGACATACCTAGTCCTATTCGGATTAGTGTTATGCAAGAATCTTTATCGTTCATTGATTAAATAACTTTAACCTTATCATATAATCTTATATGGACATTAAGTACTTTATTGGGCTTAATGTTAAGGGTTTGGGCTCATATAGGCCTTCTGGAACTATCAACAATGAATGTATCTTATAAAAATGATCTTTGGCAAAATATATAAACAATAATAAACTTGCCATTTTTTGAACTTTAAATATTATTTAAATTTAGAGATTAAAATAAATTTTTTTTATAAAATAAAACTGAGCCAAAAACTCAAGTGGGACAAATTATTAGGAGTGTGAACGAGCTGAACTTTAGCTAGCTTGAACTTGGTTAGTTTATAATAGAGTCAAGCTCGTTGTACCACTTGTTATTCGCAAATTGTTCATGAATTTAAATGAGTTAAAAGAAATTTTTAAAAATATATACTAATTAAAATTATTCATTTAAAAAATTATATATTTAAAATTAAATTATTAATACTTCAAATTACAAATCTACTCGTGAACTCTTATTTGTACTTGTTCGTGAGCTTCATGAATTAAGATTTATGTAATTTGAACTTGACTCATTTACTAAATGAGTTTTACCATATGAACTTGAACGAATTTTTATCGAGTCAAGTATCGAATATGTCGCAATCGGGTCGGCTCGTTCGTTTACAGCCCCCATCATCACACAAAAGTTTTTAAAAGATATAAATTTTGTAAGTTGAAGCCAGATTCAACCTTAAGTACAGGGACCTGCTAGGTTTTTCGCTACAAGTACCACCGGAGGCTAAAAAAGTATGTGGCCAAAAAAGTGGAAAAGCAAAAAGGAGAAAGGTTGAAATTCAGCTGGCGCCAGAGAACCTTTAATTTGACAAATTCACAAAGACATAATGAAATCAGCATTCAACAGCAAGCAAAACAAGCAACCCCACATCATTTTCCTTTTTCTCCCAACTGCAGCAATTACGCACAAGATACATACCAATGTATATCCCGTAAATATCACAATTAACATAATGTTTAATTATTGACAAACATTGCATTGCAATAACTCCATAACTAACCATACATCCAAATGAAAACACAACATCAGAACATGAAAGAATGTCTCAACAGAAACAGTTATTACTGGGATTTTGTCTAAAGATGATTTTATGCCATAACATGTCTACAGAAAAATTAAAGGAAACAAAAACTCGATGTAGTTAAAAAAATCAATGAAATTAGCAAAATAAGAGGTGAGAGATTACAAAAATTAAACACGTACCTAATTCTGTGATATCTGCTATCTTGACATTATTTACAAAAAAAAAAAAAAAAAAAAAAAAAAGACAAAACTAGACCAATGAATTCTGACCAAATAATTCAATCAGGTTCCATAACATTGTTTACCTTGCAGGATTTACTTGTAATAACCTCAGCAAGAGATGATATTAGTACCATAGCTGATTGCTGTAAGAGTTGAATCAGACATATTTGTCATCCATCTTTGAGGGCCATTTGATTCCCCTAATATATTATAAGCATAAGAAGGCCATCTGGCATCCATGCCACATAAGCTTGCTGCACCCATTCTAATCATCTTTTGTGTTCTTTCAAGAGCTATGAGACTTGAAAATGTCGAGAAACTGTTCCCAATGAATATATCAGCCCTCAAGCACACTTCATAATCTATTGCTGATTGAATGAGATATGGATACTTCTTGTAGATTCCGTCCATACCTAGTCTTTTCTTCTCGAAAGGAAGCAGACCATCCTTCCAACCAATGAGTATAGAAGGATCTTCAAGAAGACTATCAGCCACAGCAAGATAAACAACAATAGGAGTTTTCAGGCCCGCAATGTTCCCCACTCGCTTCATTATTTCCTCCTTGCTACTACAAATTTGGCTTATGTTTGATCTTCGCTCCAACTTCTTACAATGGATCATCCAATCTATCTCTATCCTCATATGAACTGCTACATAAGGCACCGATTGCAATGAAGAACCATCTGAATCAAAACTGTTTTGAGAATACCCAACCTTACTTCTCATCTCTCTTCCTACTTCTCTAATCTTTGACACGACTTTAGAAGCTTCTTTTTCTATTTCTTCAACCAAAACTAAGCACTCAAAGACCCTGGCATAGTCCTTAACCGGCCAATGGTCATGCCACAGAAAAGGGTTTTTCCCAACTATCCGAACCACTTCATATCCATCATATTCGTCCTGGCTAAATTGTCTCAATTGATCCAAATCTCTCTCTACTGTCCACTTCCTTCCGCTGCCCTTTTGAAGCTCATGTACTCCAGAACGGTTTCTAACATCTGAATTTCGGCCTAGATGTACAAACTCATTACACAGAGAATTAAACCTCTCAAATTGGAAAACCTTATCAAAAGAAATAGGCTGTAATCGATCTATTTCCTTATAGAACAATGAAGCACTTAAACTGGGTATCAAAAGAGTTCGGTTCAGCATTCTAGCAGTGAGACAAGCTCTGGCAAAAGCAATCTTTTGATTGTTCAGTCCCCAAACAATCTGGGGAACCTCCAAGAACTTATCCTTACGAATTCCACAATCAGAGTCCCGTGACAGAGAGCGGATGTGCATAAAATCAAGGTTGTTCTGATTGATTCCACCGTAACTAGAGAATGAAGGAAGTAGCACTACCCTAACCATCAGTAAAACAACAGCCAAACCAAGACATTTACATGTTACAGAATTCAAATTTCTGCCAAAGAATCTTGGATGCTTATAATTAGAGGGTAAGTCCATCCAAGATACACGAGACAACCGAGAATCACAACTTTATTATGACGAGCATTCTTGTTGATAGAACCAATAAAACATGCACAGACCAATCAGAAGTAAACTTCAACAATAACACATCTGTAGATCTGTCTCAGAAATCATTTCCCTTTGATGTTTTCCATTCAATACCAAAAACTGCAAATTCCATAACAATGAAATTATCAACAGAACAGTTACCGGAATCTTACATGATTAGTTGACATACATGAACCTCAGTTAAATATAGACTTCCAATTTCAATTTCAATTTCAATAGATAAAAGAAGAAAGCGCCAAGAAGCGAAGCACGTGATACATCATATTATTATGCACATCCCTCCTTGTTACATCCAAAAACAATATATGATCCAATAGAAGAAAAGTAATGAATATGGTTGCAAGAAAAAAAAAAATGAAAAGTTGAAGCAGAGTAATGGAAGACAGAAAGAGGTGATGTAAGTTGCAAAGAAAGTCTCACCTTTAAAATTTTGATCAAAACGCAAGAAAGAAATGATGCCAAGAAACGATTTTGTTTAAATTCAAATTGTTGTAAAATAGAAATCTAAATTGTGAACAAAAATCCAATAACCCAAAAGAGAAACAGAGACAATTGCAACCAGAAGAAAGAAGAACAGATGACAAATGGTGATCATGCAAGAAAGAGAATCCACAAAAGTCTCTATTCCCTTGAACCTAAAGGAAACCAACCAATCACCATCATGACAACCCAACAACCCAATAACAATAACATTAAAAAATTCATTACCCTTTTTCTTTAAAGTTTGTTTTCTAAAAAAAAAAAAAAAAAAAGGATAAATATTCAAAGAATGAAAAAGCTTTTGGGAAGGAATTTACTGTTGTCGACGATGCAGAAACCGAAAGAGTCTCAAAGGGGAAGGGACTCGGAGATCATTAGATGACCCATTAGTGAGACCCTACCTCAGATTTTATTCGTCAGATTCAGATGTAGCCAAATTTAATTTTAACCCAACTGCTGAGCCAGACTCGTCAAATTCAGAACCCAAAGCAGTCCCAAGTCGGGAAAATTCATAATTAAAAAATTTCTAAAAATATATCAAATTTAAAAGGGTAATTTACAAATCACCCCCCTATTTTACCATATTTCACTACTTCATCCTTAACATTTCAAAAATATATTTGTTTATCCTTTCTTTTTGCAATATTATACTATTTCCTCCTTCCGTCAATATTTTTGTTAAAATTACCGTTAATTGACATAAAATGACAATTATACCCTCCATTGGAATGTAGTTTAACTAGAAATAATTATTGTTTACACCCTCTAGTTTATCATTTTATACTACTTACCCCCTGAAATTTAAAATATATATTTTTATTTTTTTCTCTATTATATTTTTACTCTTTTTATCAAAATTTTTATTAAAATTATTGTAAAATATGTATAAATAGCCAAAATAACATGTAATTTAGAAGGTGGTTCAATCATAAATAAAAATAATTTTAATTAATTTAATCAATAAACCTAATAGATTAAACTAACAATTCAATAAAATAAATAAATTTTGAAGCTCAAAAAGTATTTATACTTGATTAAAGTTTTTTATGCAACATAAATATTTCAAGTTCATATTTAAATGGAGATATTTAATATTATAAATAATTAATTAGTAATTACTAAAAATTTGAGTAAATTAAAATTAAAATTAGGTATTTTTTATTTTATTAAATAGTATAATCATAATTTTATAATTAATTAATAATAGTCTTAATATAAATATTGATAAAAATTAGTATT
>CATIWO010651095.1:0-11829 GCA_949673435.1 Macaranga tanarius
TCTTTGATCAACAAATCTCTACAATCTGATCTAAGCGATCCTTGGGTTTGACATCAATTTGTTCTTGGGTTTTCAAGTTAGTAATACACGGGTTCATAATCGTTAGGGTTCGTGGTTCTATTCTTGGAGGTTCTTAACAAAATGTGTTCTTATTTTTTAATAAATGTATAGAAAATATGAAGTTATTTATAAAAAAAATCTTAAATTATGGATCAAAATACTAATTTTGGATTGTTGAGGTGTCAAAAAATTTTGTGGGTCACTATTCTGAAACTAAATAAAGGTATGATATCTAAAAAGATACAAATTAAAATTTGGTGATCAAATTGAAATAAAGCTAAAATTCAGTACCCTCTCGTGCATTTGACCCGGTGGAGGGACACTCGAACCTTTACATGCCATTGTTCAGATGGGGAGTGTTATGCGTCATGGCACCGGCTGTAAATTAATTTTTATGTTATTTAGTTAATTTAAAATCTAAATAAAATAAAGGAATTCAAATATATCAATTAAATGCTTTTTGAAACTAAAATTTAATTAAATAGTTTTTACTTATAGAATTTTTCTTTTCTTTTTTTAGTTTTGACTCTATAAGAAGAATATTTAATTAAATATATAGAATAATTTATTGAACATAATATGTTTGTCTATTTACTTCTTCAACTAATAAATTAATTTTCAACATTTCAACTTGCTGAAAATATTACTTATAAGCATATTTTATCTAAGTATTCGGGTGTCTAAATAAATTTATTTCAACTTATAAAAAATCACTTCCTCATTTAATACTTTATTATAAAACTAAAATTAATATAATATGTTAACTTTTTAAAATAAAAATAATTCATTTTAAAAAAGGAAATATTGATAATTCATGTCTATATCTACCAAGAATATATCAGATACCATTAAAATGTTTATATATAAATTATCACATTTTCAATTAAAAAAAATATTTTTATTTGAAAAAATAAATACTTTCAATTATTATAATAGATTTTATGGTTTTGTCCATAAATGATAAGAGTTATGGGATTTATTTTTACGACAGTGTCATTCATTTATTAATAAATTTATAAAAACTAGTTGTGAGTTTCTGCAAATGGACGAACTTCAAAATAAAATAATTAAATAAATATTTTAATAGATTAACTATTAAATAAACTAAAAATAAAATATATCACAAAATTTTATTTTCTTTAATTTTTATTCCTTAATTTTTTAGTTATAATAAGATTAGTTTCAATAACTTAAACTATGCCAATGACGTGAGGTAACTCAGAAATTCTGTAATTGAGAAATAACAGCAAAAAAAAAAATGTGGTGATTGGCACTACTGCTTTCCGAAGCCAAGAAGTACATTAACTCACTGTAAATGTGATAGAAGATCGTCCAACTTACCTTTTTATCACAAAAGGAAAATTAAAAAGTTTGTAGAGAAGAGATCTAGAAAATAAGATTGATTACTAGGGCATGTAGAAAGTTTATTGTCCACAACAGTGAAATGCAGCAGATGTTGACATGACACAATTTATTTCCAAAGGATGCAATGCATTTCATCAGCTCTTGCCACTTAAATGTCCATCCATCCTCCGTGCCAGGACAAATCATGGATTAATTGCTCAGGACCCCAAGAGATCTTTATTTTTATGAACCTAGCAAGAATGGTTGCAGGAATTAAAATTTATAACCATCCAACCACCCAGATCCAACACTGAAGAGATAAAAAAAACAGAATGCAGACAACTTTCATTGTTATAGGAACTCTAATTTCACAATCAACATAAACAAAAATCTTTAAACTAACCCTGTTTGGTATAAATTAATTTCACAAAATGTTATCCAATTCATTTGCAAATTTCAGTATGTGTTTGATTAAAATAAAAAGTGTATAAAATTTATTTTTAATGTTAACTTTTTAATTTTGTGGAATTGATTATCACTTAATCAATTCTTATTAATGAAGTGTAATTTGTTTAAATAAATTGAAATTATAAATGAATGCTATTCAAAATTTTATTTGAAGACAAAGTGAAATTTTTAATGAAATTAAACTAAATAAGGGTAAGTGAAAAAAGAATTGACGGTGGAAGTTTAGATGAACACTAGCTGCATATGTATGTTTTCATGCAACAAAAAGAAAAAATCTCCCGCTTGAAATAAGAGAGATAAAGTGTTAAATAATGACTAAGGCATTACTTCTAATATGTTCATTTGCCCATGTACTCATTATATTTGCTATCTTCTTTTAGTTTTCTTTCCGTGTAACTTAAATTTTGTTTCGATATTTTAAACTTGGAAAACTGCAAGAAAAATAGAGTTTAACCAGGGTTATGTCCTTGAAAATTCCATTCCCTTGGTTTAAGTTTTTAAGGACGGAAAATTTTGTTGTCGCATGCCATAATGTTTCTCCATTAAAAGTTTTTTGCTGGTGGAAATTAGTTTTTTTGTCTGATAATATTTTTTTAAACACGTGATTTTTTACTCACTGAAAATTAAAATAACAATAAAATTAATATTCTTTATTGCAATGTTGTTATTATTGGCCATTGCAATGTTGTTGTGTGTATATATATACTGTCTTAATATTTTCCCGCCCATAAAAAATTTTGAACCATAGATTACTTTTATCTTGTAGTAAAATAATTTGTAAAAGTTATTCTGTGTATAAGATTCCTGCTACCTGTCAAAAGCAAATAAAAAAAAAGTCAAAAAGTTAATTAAACCCTAATTACGCTATAAAAAAAACATAAATAAATCACCAACTAAATTACACATAATTATTATAATTAATAATATGAAAAATCACAATTACCTCAGGCTGCCGGCACTGATCGTCAGCAAGAATGAAGGGGAAATGACGGTCTGAGGCCGGTGATCAAAACTGCAGCTGCAGAGGAGGCCAACGGCAGCAGCAGCGGTGACGGCACTCTCCTTCCCTCTCGACAGCTTGAACGGAGAAGGAAGAGTTGGCTGCTGCTGGCCGGAGGCTGGTGACGAGGACGAGGAGCTGCGGCGGTAGAGTGGTGGTCACGGCGATCGGAGATGGCGGTAGCAGGGCAAGAAGAAAAGAAAAGGAAGAGAAAAGAAAAGAATATCAGGTTTTTATTTGTTTGAAAACGTTATTTTTTTATTATAATATTAACAAATAGCGACGGATCTTGAATCCGCCGCTAAGATCTTGAATCCGTCGCTAAATACTCGCCATAAATTCTTAATTTTTTATACACATTTAGCGACAGATTAATGACGAATATCAAAATCTACCGCCAATCCGTCGCAAATTCAGGCACTAATTTTTGGTGGATTTTACCGACATAAATTTTTATCCGTCAGTAATTTAATCCATTTCCTATTTACCTAAATATCCGTCGCTAATCTGTCGGTAATTAGCAATGGAATACGATCCGTCGCTAAATTCCGTCGGTAAATCATAACATTTTAGTAGTGTCTATTAAACTCTATCTTTTTTTTTTTTGCATTTTCATAGTTCCTTTTTTTTATTTTTTTGTTGGTAAAATTGTTTCAATTGCATTTGTATGTGTAGTGTTCATTTTAATGAATTGTGTTTGAATTTTTTTAATAAATTGTTATTAAAATATTTAATTCTATCTATTTATTAATATCAATAAAAAAAATTGATTAAAGATAGAAAAATATAAAGTGTATAAATTTTATTATTTAATTTAATTATAACTAATTTAGATTAATTTAAATTATTTTATAGGAAATAATATTTAAAAAATATATTATATTTATCCATCAACTTAAAATATACTTAAACTGTAATACACAACCCCACCAATACCCTTGTTAGGAAGTCGCACACTTGACCTTCCTAGCTTAAGTACTGATGTGGTCGAGTATTACTTCTATCTTTAATATCCACTAGATAACTTTTAAATCATAATACAACGCAAAATAATACCATCACTATTATATACAAATCTCGCAATGCAACTCATTAATTTATAACTGTTTTAAAACAATATCGTACATTTATCAAATGTCCTAGCTATACAATATTCTTGAGATTCTTCACTGCTCCTGCTTCCCTTGAAATATCTAGCTATCACCCAAACAGCCACCGAACTCTGAAAATAAAATAAAAAGGAGTGATGAGTATTTTCACAAGAAAATACTCAGCGAGCGAACATAAATAACACTCCGGCTTAACCATAAAAATTAAATAAGTTCATAATCAATTTATAAGAATCATTTAAAATAATGCTTTTAAAACATTTCAATCAAATCTCCCTTTCTAAATAGATTAATTTCTCATATAACACACACTTAACAACATAACTATATAATTACTTTACTTCCATAGGGTAGAATGTATACCCGGCCCCAGGCAACGATTATATACTTTTACCAACCTTATATTTATAAATGTGCATCCGACCCCTAGCAACAACTATACACATTTATAGTAATATCTGTATCTGGCCCCAGACATCGACTATACATATTTACCATCTCACGTTTATATGGTAACATGTGTATCCGGCCTCAGGCAATGACTATACACACTTACCAATCATACCACATCCCAGACATGGATTTACACCTATATAGTAGTATGTGTATTCGGCCCTAGACTTTGACTATATATAACTACCCAAATCTGCCATATCTCATACATGGAATCTCCAACTCTTAGTGCCATATGCACTTAAGATTATAAACACAACTAAAACTTTAAAGTCCAAAATGGATACCTAAATGATCGAATTTGGACATCAAGACAGGGTTCATCAGGTTCCTCAAATAAAGGCCATATAGATCTCTAAGTCAGCTTCGATTTGATATATTATGGGCCTCGTGACTCAACCGGTGCTGAAAGTTAGGTCCTCCCAAAGCAGCGTTGCGCATCTCGATGATCTGTTCTAAAAATTTAAATTTTCGGTCATCAACAGTGCATAGAGGTGTCGCCTTAGTCTCACTGAGGTGTCTCCTTTATACTACAGAGGCGCCGCCCTTAACCTATAGAGGCGCCGCCTCTATACCACAGAGGCGTCGCCCTTAAGCCATAGAGGCGTTGCCTTTGGGCCTCAAGTTGGGCTGAGGCGCTGCCCTTGTGCACAGAGGCGCCGCCTCTGTACACCAATAATGTCAATATTTTTAAATTTCATCCAACAGATGTTATTTTCAATCCACAAATAATAAGAATTCACCTAAAAACATATATTAAAGCAAAAGGATTGAAGAAAAGGAGTCCACTCACCAAATTGTCAGTTCATCCCTCTTTTCCTCTCCGTCCAGACATCGTTTCCTTTATTTTTTTCTTTTCTTCCCTTTCTCTGTTCATCATCTTCTTCTTCTTATCATCAGTAATGGCGGTTTATGCCAAATTACTATTTAGTCCCCTAACTTAATTTCTTTCAATTAAGTCCTTTCTCCAAACTTATTTTCCTTATAATTTAGTCCTATCCCAAAA
The DNA here is from genome assembly GCA_949673435.1 of Macaranga tanarius. NCBI lineage: Eukaryota > Viridiplantae > Streptophyta > Magnoliopsida > Malpighiales > Euphorbiaceae > Macaranga > Macaranga tanarius. Next base: position 5,441 of record CATIWO010651095.1, read on the forward strand.
TCAATTAATTATTCGGGTACATACGTGATAATTCTCCCCCTCTAAAAAGAATTTCGTCCTCGAAATTCAGAGAATACTCGTCATGTTATCACTAAAAATCTCTTTACTACAATCACAATTATATTCTCAAGAATTAGACATCAGAACTTAATTTAATAATTCTTCATTAACATTCTTGTACTAACAACGTGCTTATTTCTTATCAATAGCAAATATTGCTAATTTAACCATCATATTTCAAGATAAAATGCTTCCTTTATTCATAAACTTCAAAATCATGATAACATCTATCACAGATAGAGTCCACTTTACATATTAATTATACATTCTATCGCACTAAGTGCTTTTATTCTTTTCTGCTTAGTTACTACAAAATCCCTCAAGACAGTCACGAGTATAGTGCCCTATCTCATCACATTGATAACACCACACTCTTGTGCGTCTACTACAATTCCCCGTGTGGTGACTTTTGCATTCATTACACCATGACTTTGCATATGTTTCTCCAATATCTGCTTGTCCAGGTGATGCCATTAATTGTCCTTCCAATGCTTGACCTTCTTGAAGTTCACCATTTCCTCCACTTTTAGTATTTCCTTCTGAATCAGAGGTAAACTTCAATCTCTTATTCTCGTTCCATGACTCAGCTTCTACTAACTCCTTATCTAACCTTTCTTGCTCTATGGCTTTCCCAACCTAAGCTCTAAAGGTTGTGCCAGTATACAAATTAAGCTTTCAACATAGGGAGACATTCAATCCATCCCTACACTTTTTGCTTTTCATTACTTCTATAGGATACACATCTTTTGCATACTGATACAGATCTTCAAACTTGTCAGTATACTCCCTGACAGTTATCGAATCTTGTACCAAGTTTACAAAAGATGCTCTTTTCTACTTCTGAAAAGTCTCAGTCAAATACTCTCTAATAAAATCCTCTTTGAATACTGGCCAAGTGAAAGCCTCTTCATACAAGTTTCTTATCCTGGTCAACAAATCATCAGCTTTATCAAACATAAAGCCATATACGTTACTCACCTTTTCTTCATCGCTAAGTTGTAACGTATTGAAGGCCTTTTCCACAGTCTTAACCCATTTATCTGGTTGTCCTAGGTCCAAAGTACCGTGGAAGTCATAAGCTCCATACTTCTTTGAATGCTCGATGATATCACTGGGCTTCCTATACCTTTCTCATTCCGACATCACTGTTGCCATTATGCATACCAAATCAGTAGTATTTATGTGTACTACTAGGGCTGCTGGTTGGTTCGGCATATTCACAGGCATTATGGGTTGCGGCAGTTGGTAATTATTCCGCGCTCTTCTAGGCACATTCTCAAATAACATCACAGGTACGGCCGGCACCAAACTATCTGATTGATCATCCATTCGAGCATTACACATCCTATTCCTCTCATTACAAACAGATGCTAACGACGGAGGTGATGCTTGTGGAAGTGCTCAATCTTTAGTCGAGATATTAGCTAACTCAACTAACTTAGCTCTATTATTCTGGATGCCACATCCTCTACCTCGACCTCGACCTCTCCCATGTCCATGACCACGACCTCGACTTCCTATATCACCACCTCTAGTTCTTGCCATCTCTTTAAAATTCAAAATTGACATGATTAATTACCATCAAAACTTATATCATTTCTATTATTCATCAAAAGCATTGTTCTTATAATCTAAGCTTCTAAACCTACACTTTCAAATCTAGGTTTCCAAATTTAAACTTTTAAAATATGAGCTTTCGAATCTGAGTTTCATACCTAAGTTTTCAAACCTAGGCTCTGATACTAAAATTGTAACACCCAACCACACCAATACCCTTGTTAGGAAGTCACACACTTGACCTTCCTACCTTAAGTACTGATATGACCGAATATTACTTCTATCTTTAATATCCACTAGATAACTCTTAAATCACAATACAACTCAAAATAATACTATCACTATTATATACAAATCTTGCAATGCAACTCATTAATTTACAACTGTTTTAAAACAATATCGTACATTTACCAAATATCCTAACTATACAATATTCTTGAGATTCTTCACTGGTCATGCTTCCCTTGAAATATCTAGCTATCACCCACACAGCCACCGAACTCTGAAAATAAAATAAAAAAGAGTGGTGAGTATTTACTCAGCGAGCGAATAAAAATAACACTCCGACTTAACCATAAAAATTAAATAAGTTCATAATCAATTCATAAGAATCATTTAAAATAATCATTTTAAAACATTTCAATCAAATCTCCCCTTTTAAAAAGATTACTTTCTCATATAATACACACTTAACAACATAACAATATAACTACTTTACTTCCATAAGGTAAAATGTGTACCCAGCCCTAAGCAATGATTATACACTTTCACTGACCCTATATTTACAAATGTGCACCCGGCCCCTAGCAGCAGCTATACATATTTATAGTAACGTATGTATCCAGCTCCAGCCATCGACTATATATATTTAGTTAGGGGTGGCCACGGTTCATGAACCGGGCGGTTCCAGTTCGGAACCGCCGGTTCATGGTTCAACCTAAGGTGAAACCAAACCAGAATTGGCCTAACCCTAATTTTGGTCCCGTTCCAAACCTACTGGTTTCGGTTCACAGTTTTAGTTTTTTCGGTTCAGTTTTTTACGTACTGTAAAAAAGTTGTAGTATTTTAGAAAACATAATATACCATGATTAAGATAAAATTATGTAAAATTTTATAAGAAGTTGTGACTTGCATTTTTTGAATTTTTGACATAAATTTTTTTCATAAACTGAACCAGAACCACCTGTTCATGGTTCCAGAAGGAGTGGAACCGGTCCCTCCCTCGGTTCAGGGCTGGTTCAGCCTGGTTACAAGTTTGACCGGTTTTAGTTTCGGGTTTGACCGATCCAGTTTTGGTTCGGTTCTGGGCTGAAACCGGCCCGTGGCCACCCCTATATTTAGCATATCACGTTTATATGGTAACATGTTTATCCGGCCCCAAGTAACGACTATACACACTTACCAGTCATACCATATCCCAGACATAGATTTACACCTATATAGTAGTATGTGTATTAGGCCCTAGACTTTAACTATACACAACTATCTAAATCTGCCATATCTCATACATGGAATCTCTAACTCTTAGTGTCATACGCACTTAAGATCATAAACACAACTAAAACTTTGAAGTCCAAAATGGATACTTAAATGATCAAATTTGGACATCAACATGGGGTTCGTCGGGTTCCCTGAACAAATGCCATATAGATCTCTGAGTTAGCTTCGATTTGATATATTATAGGCCCCATAACTCAACCGGTGCCGAAAGTTAGGTCCTCCAAAGGTAATGCTGCCCATCTCGATGATCTGTTCCAAAAATTTAAGTTTTCGGTCATCAACAGTGCAAAGAGGCATCGTTCTAGTCTCACTGAGGTGTCGCCCTTGCCCACTGAGGCATCGCCTTTACACTATAGAGACGCCACCCTTAACCTACAGAGGCGCCGCCTCTATACCATAGAGGCATCGCCCTTAAGCCATAGAGGTGTCGCCTTTGGGCCTCAAATTGGGCTGAGGCACTGCCATTGTGCACAGAGGCACTATCTCTGCATGCTAGTAACATTCATATTTTCAACTTTCATCTAATAGATGCAATTTTCAATCCATAAACAATAAGAATTCACCCAAAAACATATATTAAAGCAAATGGATTGAAGAAAATGAGTCCACTCACCAAACTGTCGGTTTCTCCCTCTTTTCCTCTCCATCCAGATAGCGTTTCCTTTATTTTTTTCTTCCCTTTCTCTATTCATCATCATATTCTTCTTATCATCAGTAATGGCGGTTTATGCTAAATTACCGTTTAGTCCCCCAACTTAATTTCTTTCAATTAAGTCATTTTTTCAAACTTATTTTCTTTACAATTTAGTCATATCTCAAAATAACTTAATTATTCGGCTACGGACGTGACAATTTTCCCCCTCTAAAAAGAATTTCATCCTCGAAATTCAGAGAATACTCGTCATGTTATCACTAAAAATCTCTTTACTACAATCACAATTATATTCTCAAGAATTATCTCATCAGAACTCAATTTAATAATTCCTCATTAATATTCTTGTACAAAAAACATGCTTGTTTCTTATCAATAGCAACTATTGCTAATTTAACCATCATATTTCAAGATAAACGCTTCCTTTATTCATACACTTCAAAATCACGATTACATCTATCACAGATAGAGTCCACTTTACATATTAATTATACATTCTATCGCATTAAGCGCTTTTATTCTTTTCCTGCTCAGTTACTATAAAATCCCTCATGATAATCACGAGTATAGTGCCCTATCTCACCACATTGATAACACCGCACTCATGTGCGTCTACTACAATTCCCTATGTGGTGACTTTTGCATTCATTACACCATGACTTTACATATATTTCTCCAATATATGCTTGTGCAGGTGATGCCATCAGTTGTTCTTCTGATGCTTGACCTTTTTGAAGTTCACCATTTCCTCCACTTTTAGTATTTCCTTTTGAATCAGAGGTAAACTTCAATCTCTTATTCTCGTTCCAAAACTTAGCTTCAACTAACTCCTTATCTAATCTTTCTTACTCCATGGCTTTCTCAACCCAACCTCTAAAGGTTGTGCCAGCATACAGATTAAGCTTTCTATGTAGGGAGACATTCAATCCATCCCTAAACTTGTCAGTTTTCATTACTTCCGTAGGATATACATCTTTTACATACTGATACAGATCTTCAAACGACTCCCTAACAGTCATCGAACCTTGCACCAAGTTTACAAAAGATGCTCTTTCCTGCTTCTAAAAAGTCTTAGTCAAATACTCTCTATTAAAATCCTCTTTAAATACTGGCCAAGTGAAAGCCTCTCCATACAAGTTTTTTTATCCTGGTCAACCAATCATCAGCTTTATCAAACATAAGGCTATATACGTTACTCACCTTCTCTTCATCGCTAAGTTGTAATGTATTGAAGGCCTTTTCCATAATCTTAACCCACTTATCTGCTTGTCCTGGCTCCAAAGTATCGTGGAAGTTATAAGCTCCACACTTCTTTGAATGCTCGATGATATCACCGGGCTTCATGTACCTTTCTCGTTCTGACATCATTGTTGCCATCATGCATGCCAAATCAGTAGCATCTATGTGTACTACTGGGGCTGCTGGTTGGTTCGGCACATTCACAGGCATCATGGGCTGCGGCGGTTGGTAATTATTCTGTAAGCACATTCTCAAATAACATCACAGGTACTGCCAGTGCCGAACTATCTTATTGACCATCCATTCGAGCTTTACGCATCCTGTTCCTCTCATTCCCAACAGATGCTAACGACGGAGGTAATGCTCATGGAAGTGTTCGATCTCTAGTCGAGATATTAGCTAACTTAACTAACTCAGCTCTATTATTCCAGATGCCACCTCCTCTACCTCTACCTCGACCTCTACTATGTCTATGACCATGACCTCAACTTCCTATATCACTACCTCTAGTTCTTACCATCTCTCTGAAATTCAAAATTAATATAATTAATTACCATAAAAACTCATATCATCTCTATTTTTCATCAAAAGCATTGTTCTTACAATCTAAACTTCCAAACCTACACTTTTAAATCTAGGTTTCCAAAATTAAACTTTCAAAATGTGAGCTTTTGAATTTAAGTTTCATACTTAAGTTTTCTAACCTAGGCTCTGATACTAAAATTGTAACACCAACACCACCAATATCCTTGTTAGGAAGTCGCACACTTGACCTTCCTAGCTTAAGTATTGCTGTGGTCGTGTATTACTTCTATCTTTAATATCCACTAGATAACTCTTAAATCATAATACAATCCAAAATAATACCATCATTATTATATATAAATCTCATAATGCAACTCATTAATTTACAACTGTTTTAAAACAATATCGTATATTTACCAAATGTCCTAACTATACAGTATTTTTGAGATTCTTCACTGCTCCTACTTCCCTTGAAATATCTAGCTATTACACAGACAGCCACCGAACTCTGAAAACAAAATAAAAATGAGTGGTAAATATGTTTACAAGAAAATACTCAGTGAGCGAATAAAAATAACACTCCGGCTTAACCATAAAAATTAAATAAGTTCATACTTAATTCATAAGAATCATTTAAAATAATCCTTTTAAAACATTTCAATCAAATCTCCCTTTCTAAAAAGATTACTTTCTCATATAATACACACTTAACAATATAACTACTTTACTTCCATAGGGTAGAATGTGTACCCGGCTCCAGGCAATGATTATACATTTTCACCAACCCTATATTTACAAATGTGCACTCGGCCCCTTGCAGCAACTATACACATTTATAGTAACATATGTATTCGGC
>CATIWO010651124.1:0-13523 GCA_949673435.1 Macaranga tanarius
ATTGGCATTCATATTAAGTACTAATAGTAATTATTAATTAAGAATAATTTAAATACTAAGTATATTTTATACAATATTTAATTTAATATTAAGTAAACAAATACAATGAAATATTAAAGTTATATAATTTAGCATGTATTAATATCAATATTAAGAACTTACATAAATTTGGTGTAAATTATTATTGATAATTTAATATCATCAAATTTGATCATCTAGATAATTTAATATCATCAAAACATAATGAAACTATGTGCATAGTTTTATTAATTAGTATATATAATACTACTACTAAGTTTAAATATATATGTATATATTTATATTATTATTAATAACAACTATAATTTATATTAATTATATATTGTGTACTACTAATCTAATATTAAGTAAAATAAAAAATTTAAATTACAAATTATACTTTAATATTAATTAATATTATTGCAAAACTATATAGTTTCATATCAAAACTACGTACGTAGTTTCATATATCAAAACTATATAGTTTTAACATATAACATAAATAATTAAGTATAAGATTACTAAATAAGAAATAGTAAATATCAATTAACTACTATGATTACTAATTATTGAATATCAATTATAGGTAAAATATTTTTTTTTTTTTAGGAAAAGAAGAATTTCATTAAACTAAGAATGCAGAACATCAAAATTCAAAAGTGGTACTACATAATCAGGTGGCTGTTGCCAAGCATAAAAACCAAAAACATTGCGAGCTGTTCTAGCAAGCCAATTTGCAACCTCATTTGCTGTTCTTCTTTCAAACCTGACTACCAGACTATGATATCTAAGTGCCATTATTCTGCAACATCTGATAATCGTACCAAACTCACTTATATCATCCTTGGGGTCATTGTAACTATCAACTACAAGCTTGGAGTCACTTTCTATATCAATATTGTCAAGACCCACATTTTGACACCATCCAATTACTTCACGTAAACAGACTACTTCTGCCATTTTTGGTGACCAATTTGCTTGAACTTGCTTTACACAACACCATTTCATCATCCCCATTGCATCCCTGACCACCCATCCAAACCCGACCCCATTCCCATCTGCTGAAACCGAAGCATCAATGTTTACTTTACATCTCCCTGCTTGAGGACGTGTCCACTGAACTCATTGATGCATTGGATCATTCACTATAGTCTTTTGGTTTTCATTTGCCCATTGCCACTCACGTAGAAATTGCGTGCAAGTACTTATGTAATGTTGAGCAGATGATGTCATGCCGCCCCACAAGGTCTTGTTTCGGCAATCCTATATGGCCCATAATATAGTGCATATGATTTCCTATTTCTGCTCATCAAAAGAATCTAGCATTTGTTCAATCCATGATGCAAAGATATGAGCATTGACATTTACTAAATCAATGTTAGCTAAATGCCAGCACTCAATTGAAAATGGGCAATCCATAAATGTATGCATCATATGCTCTCCATAATCACCACAATGAACATAATTATTAGGTACTTGGATTCCTTTTAAAAGGAGTCAATCACGTGTGGGCAGGAAATCATAACAAGCTTTCCAAATGAAAGCTTTAATTTTTGATGGGATGTTTAGTTTCCAGATCTTAGTCCACTGTTTGCTAGTCGGCATGTTATTCCCATACAGTAGCACTTTGGAAATAAAATGATACCCAATTTTGACAGTGTATCGTCCCTTCATATCATAGTGCCATAACATCCTGTCTTCACCATGTATTGGACCACCAGGTAATGTGAGGATCGCATTAATATCTTCCCTCCCAAAAATATCTTCTAATAATTCTATGTCCCAGACGAAAGTCCCTGGCATGAACAAATCATTAACCCTCATATTTTCTATATTAACACGCTCAACAGTTTGAGGAAGAAATCCAGTATTGTTTGGAATCCATAGGCCTTTCCACATATGAACAGTATATCCCAAGCCAATTCCCTATCTATACCCGTCTCTAAGCATGATAGCAGCCTTCCAAATGCTCTGCCAAATAAAGCTCAGATTATGCCCTAAATGAGTTGTGAAAAGCATCCCTCTTGGATAGTATTTAGCTTTGATAATGTGACTAGCTAAAGCATTAGAAGATGAAACAAAGTTCCATACTTGTTTGCCTACCATTGAAATATTGAAGGAGTGTAAATGGTGAAATCCCAACCTTCTTGTTTCCTTACTCCAACATAATCTTTCCTAACTTGACCAATGAATCTTCCTACTCCCATCTTGTTTTCTACCCCACCAGAAAGAGTTCATAATTTTTTACAACTCATCACACACAGAAACTAGCAACAAGAATGTATTCATACAATAAGAGGGTAGAGATTGAGCTACCGCTTTGATGAACACTTCCTTTTCTGCTGATGAAAGAAATCTATTTTGCCATCCAAAAAGGTGCTGCCACATCCTATCACGAAGATAGCTGAATATAGAGCATTTCCTTCAGCCCATGAGTGAGGGAGGCCCAAGTAACGTCTTGTATCCAACCTATTATAGACCTCGAGAAGCTGTTTAAAGGTATCCTGCATTTTTGAAGCAACATTAGAACTAAAAAATAATCCAGACTTTCCAAAGTTCACTGCATAACCAGAAGCTTCCTCATAATGTTGTAAAATATTCTTCATTACTTGGCATTCAGTCACTGAAGCCCGAAAGAAGAAAAAATTATTATCTGCAAAAAGAAGATGAGAGACCGCAAGAGCTCCTCTACAAGCACGAATGCCATGAACAGAACCCACCAATTCCTCCTTTTTAATCAACCCAGATAACCCTTGTTCACATAAAATAAAGAGATATGGGAATAATGGATCCCCCTGCCTCAAGCCTCTTTGTGGAATCACAGGACCCACATCAATGCCATTCACAGAGACTGAATATTGAACTGATAAGATGCATAGCATGATTCAATCAATCCACTGATTATGAAAACCCATCTGAATAAGAACTGACTGAAGATAAGACTATTTAACTCGATCATAGGCTTTGCTAATATCAATTTTCAAAGCAATGCTTCCTGTTGTGCCGGTAGTCTTCCTTCTCATACTGTGAATTATCTCAAATGCCACCACAACATTGTCAATGATATATATTGTGTACTGCTAATCTAATATTAAGTAAAATAAAAAACTGAAATTACAAATTATACTTTAATATTAATTAATATCATTGCAAAACTATATAGTTTCATATCAAAACTACGTAGTTTCATATATATCAAAACTACATAGTTTTAACATATAACATAAATAATTAAGTATAAGATTACTAAATAAGAAATAGTAAGTATCAATTAACTACTATGATTACTATAAGATTACTAATTATTGAGTATCAATTATACCTAAAATACTTAGGGAATGGTTTTTGTAAACTAATACTTGCATTAACATATAATGCTAACTGCTAAGTATCAATTAACTAATAAGTTATAAACAATTTCAAAACTATGTAGTTTAATCTAAAAACTATGGAATTTTGCATATAATCTTATTATATAACTCATATAATCTAATTGGTATAAATTAATTTTTTTATTAAGTCTAATTACAAGATTAATGAAATATGTATAATATTAGTTTAATATTAAGTATTAATTAAATAAAATTAAAATTATTAAGTATAATAGAAATTACATATTCATTATATATGATTATATCATTTTGATGTAAAATAGTGTTAATATCAAGTACAATTTTAAATAAATATTATATAATACAATTAATTAAACTTTATTTAACATATTTATTAGTTAGTATTATCATTATTTTTTGTAATGGGTTTTAAATTAATTTTTTTTATTTAATTGTTGCTAATAAATATAAATTTAATCAATAATATAAATTTCCAAATTTCTGAACCGTACCGATCCATTCCGAAATAACCGAATTTTTGTATCGAACCGTACCGAAAAACTGGTACGGCACAGTATTTCCATACCGAACCGTACCAAAAATGGTACTGCTACTGGAGATTTTATTTTTAAATTCCCGAAATATAGTACGGTACTGGAGATTCTTTTTCCCTGAATTTACTCAAACCATGCTCACCCCTAGTTCAAAGTAAAGAGAAAAGAGTAAAGGAAATTCAAACAAGTATACAAATGTTAAGTGTCATTATTGCAAAAAGAAAGGCCACATCAAGAAATTATGTCAAAAGTTTAAGAAATAACAAGAAAAAAATAAAGGCAAAGATGTGAAGAAAGACGACAGTAGTGATAATGAAAAAGCAAATATCCTCAGCAAGTTCAATGTCCTTTATGATAATGACAATCTTATGACCCTTGTGACTAGTTGAGTGATTAAAATGGTGTTTTTGTTCATGCTACATCTCGAAGAGAAAATCTTCTAATCTTTTGTTCCAAAAAATTATAGATTTGTTAAGATGAAAATGGCAATTTGACAAAAGTTACTGGCAAAGATGATTTGTATTTGGAGATGGAGAATGGAACAAGATTAGTCTTAAAGAATGTTAAGCATGTTGTAAATATTTGCCAGAATTTGATCTGTGTAGGCAGACTTGATGATGAAGGTTTTTGTATCACTTTCCACAACGGCCAATGGAAACTCACCAAAGGGTCCTAGTGGTGGCTAGAGGCAAAAGGTACTCATCTTTATATTTTATGCAAGTGAATCTCTCCAAAGATATGGAAATTGCAGTGAAGAAAGAGAGTGCAAGTAAGTTGTGGTATATAAGACTCAATTAAATAAAAATGAGAAAGGGATGATAGTGCTAGTGTATTATCGGAAATGCATCAAGTGCAATTAGAGAAAAGTGCGGATTGTCATGTAAAAAGATAAAACAGAGTTGCTTTCAGGAATAACCTTATTCCAGAATGAAGAACAAGCTGGATTTGGTCTATTCAAACTTGTGTCGATTAAGGTCAAAATTACTTGGTGGTTCTCAATACTTTGTGAATTTCATTTACTACAAGAAATTCACTATTTAGTGATGGAGGAATTCATCACTTATGTTTCACTAAAAGGTTTAGCAATGAATTTTTTTGCAGTATTTTTATCGTCGCTAATATCAATCCATCATTAATTTTAGTGATAAATTTTTAAATCCGTCACTAAACTACTGACAATTAGTCCATAAATAATTTAGTGATGGATTGAAAAGTGATGGATTTTTCATCAAAAATCTGTCATTAATTATAAAAAATATATTTTATAAATTCAAAATAATACAAAAATTGATATATATATATATATATGTGTGTGTAACAAAATAATATATAAATTACAGAATTCAACACAACAAATATCAAAATTATAAAATTTAAATTAGTTATTCATTTTCTCAACTACTAAGCTTATACAATTTACATTCTTAATTATCCTATGACGACCTCTAACATCATTTGATTTTTAATTACTCTACATAAAAATAAATATTTATAAACTTTACAAAAATCAAATTAGAAAAAATAAATTAAAATATTACAAATTAAAACACTTTTACCGTGTCATTTTTATACCCAACAGTAAATATAATTCTTTCACACACAAATATACTTCAACAATATAAGAAATTATTAAAAAGAGTATATGAATTTATATTTTGTTATTCATTTATGCATAAAAATATTTAAAATAAAATAGTAAAATAACTTATCATCCTAGCTAACGAGAGTATAATTTTTACTACAGACCAAATGTAAATAAAATAAAAACAAAATTACTAATTAATTTATTAAAATGTTTTTAATCTTATAGAATTACATAATACAATTTAATTTGACTAATTAATTCGCTTTTCTCCCTTAAAAATTAATTATAATCTACTCTAATTATAATTGCTAATAAAATTAATCAACCAAAAAAATAACTGACTAATTAATATAAAAAATTAACTAATTAACTTAACCATATATATATTATGTGTAGCTATTCAAAACATAATAAAGGAAAAAATATATCAAGCAAATTTATTCCTATAAATTTCATAAATTATTCAAGCAAAAAATATGAAGATCACAAATCATAATAAATATTGAAAATTAAATAAATATATTGAAAAGAGCACACATTAAAATTGACTAATTAATTAACTAGACCATCTAATTATCAACTAAGAAAGTATTTTCTTATATTATCAATTACTTATTGAGTCGCAAGCTCATTCCTTTGCAATTGTAGTTTTTAGGCTTGATAGATAGAAAGCTTGAAGCAAGTTTTATTGTGAGCTCAAATGGGTCAAATGGCAGGCTTTGTGTCGATATCTCCAACCTCATGAGCATCATCATCATAACATTCAAGCATTTTGTACTTAAACTATATGTATCTATTTTGATAACAAGTTATGTATGTACATAAAAGTACAATGTATATTCAATAAGAGTTTTATATAAATGCATATCTTTTATCAGAGAAAAAAATTATTATGCCATGTGTTGATATATCATTTGAACATTTGTATGTGGTATCTAAAGGGTGCTACAATTAGTCTCCTCCTTACAATCGTGAGCATCCCAATCTCTGTAAAAGGTTAAAAACTTATATAATAAAGATGGCGAAGGATTTGGATAAATTTATGGATTTCCAATAGATAGTTTTTGATCTCTATCTATAAAACAAGCATTAAAACTTCATTCATAAAGTTAGAATGTAACATCCGTATCCTCATAAATAATTTGATAGAAATTAAGATTTAATTTAATATAATTGATTATTATTAGTTTGAGTAAATTTGATATGAAAGATTTAATGGGAATAAAATGAAGTTTATGAATTCGGATGTAATTGAAAATGATAAAGGATTAAATTAAAAGAAGAATATTGAATGGGGACTTATAAGTAATATGTTAAAATTTAAAGGATTAAAAAGATGAGAAAGTTGCATTTTAACGTAGAGGAGGAAGAGGAGAAGAGGGAGGTTGCCATTTTTAAAGAAGAAGAAGAAGATGAAGAAGGTTACTATAACTAGGGTTTTCAACTTCAAAGAATTCAGAGATTTCAGAGCTAAAATCATTGAGTGGTCTTTTCTTTTATTTTTTCCTTTTGGTTTCAACTTAGAATTTTTGAATTAAAGTGTTAAAAAATGTTATTTTGGATTGAAGAATACATATACTCCAAATGCCTGTTGTTAGTGTGCTTAAATGGTTAAAACATGTATTATAGTGAGTTTTGAAGCGTTTTAGTTGAGATTATGTTGATTCTAGTTTGAAATGTTTATATTTTGAGTGCATAATGCCTCTGCTAGTCGATCAGGTAGTGTCTCAGTATGCTGAGGCGACGCCTTAGTATGCTGAGGTGATGCCTCACTACATAGAAGAGGCACCTTAGTGGCAGTAAGGAGGCACCTATATGGCCATTGTCTGTGAAAAATGGGGTTAATTGCAAAATTTTACAACCTAACCTAAATCAGAAGCATGTCAACACACATATAAACACTCAAGTCACTTAAATTGACCTAAAATAGGTTAAATGGAACCTATTTTATCATAGATACGTATGATTGAGTTACAGATAGATGTAACTATGTGATTGAGTTTAATAAGTAAACTTGGAGATGGTGTAAATCCTTAGCTTTCTAAAGGGAACGGTAGTTAGGAAGTTATTTACTTAAACTTGATAATGAATTCAAAGAATATCAATCTTAATCAATTTAGATATTGTAAGGTTAAGATTTTAAGTTGTTAATCATAAAGCATGATAACATCTTACAAACTTTCAAGTCTCCGATATAGAGACTAAAGATATAAAATGCTCTGATGAAATCCAATATGAGAATGATATTAGAAATTACAATAACAATATTCAAATAAGAAGGACATTGAGGATTTACAAAAAGTGACAATTGAATAATGGTATTCAAAATAAAAAGAAAAGCATGAGAAAGTAAAAATGATACACGAATACAAAAAAAACTCTCAGAGAATGATATAATATTAAGTGCATATGACACTAAAAGTTAATAATTCCATGTCTAGGATATGACAGGATTAGTAAATATGTATAGCTAATGCCAGGAGCTGGATGCACATGTTACCTTATAGATGTAAGCTGGTAAATATATATAGTCGATGTTAGGGGCTGGATGTACATGTTACCTTATAGATGTAATCTGGTAAATGTGTAGAGCCATTGCCAGGGGCCGGGTGTATATTTTACCTCATAAAATATGGTAGGGTTGGTAAGTGTGTATAGTCGTCATATGGGGTCAAGTACACATTTTATCCTATAGATGTAAAGTGGTTAACTGTGTATAGTCATTACTGGGGTTAGGTATATATTCTCTTTTATAGATATAAGACCATATCTGAGGTACATGTATAGTTGTTGCCTAGGGCCATATATATATATATTAATTAGGATATGGCATTCGAGTTCTTACGGGCTTATGTACTGATCACACTTAAGTTATCGTATGTATATATATATACTAATTCATATTGATTTCGGTATAGTATTAGTCCACACTATATCAGATGGCACTGCAATATGTGTATAGTTTACTCTGATAATATTCTTATAATGAGCTAGGTGGTGAAGCTATGAGACTATGTAGTAGTAAGTTATTTTATTTTATTTTATTTTATTTTATAATTGAGGCTTTATTGTATTACGTAAAGTAAGGAAAATCTTGAAGGGTGATTGTGAGTTAGTGTCCTTAATGCATTCACCTTTGGAGCTAGGCAATCACTTGAGTATCAATAATTTATTTTAAATTTTATTTATTTATTATTTTTTTAATTATTGGATCATTGAGTAAGAGATCCTTTATGGTTGAGTTTGATTATTATTTATGTTCACTCACTGGGTAATTTCCTTACGAAATTACTCACTCTTTATTTTTTTTTTTGTAAATTTTTAGCATAGGTGCATTGTATCTATTTAGCTAGTAGTTTGAGAAATGACAGTGCAGTGGACCACGATGACCTATGAGGTGACCGAGGCGGAGACCTAGAGAAGTTGAGAGAGAATTACTAGAGCTTATTATGTTGTTCTATTTTGAAATCAATTATGTAATAACCAGTACTCTCATAGTTGTACTAAGATGTTGATGTATGGTGTGGTGACACCAATGTATTTAAGTATATGAAAATATATATTTGCTATATTATAGCAAGCCAATTGCCATCAAATAAATTTCTTGGAGATATAATAATTATGGTTTATTCATAACTAAATTTAGTACTGTCATTTTATAATAATTGTTGTTAAGTGATTCTTTTTGATAGTCTTTAAGTAATATCTCTTTCTATTCATACCACTACCAGATGGATATTCTGGTGGAGGTGTGGTAGGGAGGGGTGTTACATTTTATTTGTATCAGAGCTCTTGGTTATTAGGTTCTGTAGACACTAAGAAACATTGAACTTAGTGGATATTAGTAATGATTTGAATTTGATGGCAAGAATTATTGAAGTATATTAATTTTGAATTTCATAAAGATGTCAAGAACTAGAGGTGGTCATATAAGAGGTCAAGGTCGATGTCGTGGTCATGGACATAGTAGAGGTCGAGGTAGATATAAAGGACATGGCGTCCAGGATGATAGAGCTGAGTTGGTAGAGTTGACTAATATATCAACTAGGGGTCGAGCATTTCCATGAGCATCACCTCCATCGTCAGCATCAGTTGGCAATGAGAGGAATGAAATGCATAATGCTCGAATAGATAGTCAACAGGATAGTTTTGTACTAACTGCTTCTATCTCGATTTTTGAGAATGTGCTAAGAAAAGCATGAAATAGCTATCAAACTCCATAACCGATGATGCCATTGAACATGCCAAATCAGTAAGCACCACTAGTGGTACATATTGATGCCACTGATTTAGCACACATAATGGAAATGGAGATGTCAAAAAGGGAAACGTATAAGAATCAGGGGATATTATTAAACATGCCAAGAAATATGAAGCATATGACTTCCATGGTACTTTAGACCCTAGTCAAGCTGACAAGTGGGTTAAAACTATGGAAAAAGCCTTTATTACATTGCAGTTGAATGATGAAGATAAGGTAAGCAACGTATATGGCCTTATGTTTGATAAAGCTGATGATTGGTTAACCCGGGTAAAGAATTTATATGAAGAGGCTTTCACTTAGCATGTGTTCAAGGAAGAGTATAGTATAGAGTATCTAACTAAAACTTTTTAAAAGCAAAAGAAGGGATCTTTTGTAAACTTAGTACAAGATTCGATGACTGTCAGAGAGTATACTAACCAATTTGAGGAATTTTACAAGCATGCAAAGGATATGTATCCTACGGAAGAAATGAGAAGTAAAAAGTTTAGGGATAGATTGCACGTATCCCTATGAGGAATGCTAAATCTTTATGCGGGCATAACCTTTAGAGGTTGGGTTGAGAAAACTATGGAGCAAGAAATGTTAGATAAGGAATTAGAAGAGGTTAAGCAATAAATTAAGTCAAATAAGCAATTTTGGAATAAGAATAAGAAATTAAAATTTTCCCCTGGTTCAGAAGGAAATATTAGAAGTGGAGAAAATGGTAAACCTTAAAAAAGTCAAGCATCAGTAAGGCAACTGATGTCACAACTAGGATAAGCAGATATTGGAGAAACATATACAATGTCATAGTGTAATGAATATAAAAGTAACCATACTGGAAATTTTAGTAGACGCATAAGAGCGTGGTGTTACCAATATAATAAAATAGGACATTATACTCGTGACTGTCCTAAGAAGGTGTTAGTAGAGCGGATGATGCAAGGATCGAGTGCTTCATACATAATAAGGGGAGGTAGACCCCCAAACCCCAATAGAGTAGGAGTGGTGCAAAATGAAGCAAGTGCAGATGTAGGACCATCTCAGAAAGGACATGTAGGTTAGGGAGCTATTATTGTTAATAATGCTCAGCAAGCTAGAGGGTTTGCAGTAACTGAGCAGGGAAGGAACAAATATGCCTAATGCAACAGAATTTATAGCTAATCTGTAAGGTAGACTCCTTAGAAGATAAGACAATCATAGTGATATAACTTTATTTATGTTAATTGTAATTGTGATTTTGAGGTTTATGAATTAAGAGATCATTTATTTTGAGATATAATTATTAATTTAGCGATCGTCGTTATTGGTAAGAAACATGTATGTTATTAGTACAAAAATTTAAATGAGAAAATTGTTAAATTGAATTGTGATATAGAGAATTCTGAAGAATATAATTATGGTGGTAATGTTTAGCAAAGAAAAGGATAAATATTAAAGTAAAGAGATTTTTAGTAATAGCATGGCAAACGTTCATTGAATTTCAAGAATAAAATTCTTTTAGAGGGAAAGAATTGTAACATCCGTATCCTCAGAAATAATTTGATAGAAATTAAAATTTAATTGAATATAATTGAGTATTATTATTTTGAGTAAATTTGATATGGAAGATTTAATGAGAATAAAATTAAGTTTATAAATTCAGATGTAATAAAAAAATAATAAAGGATCAAATTGAAAAAAGAATATTGAATGAGGACTTATGAGTAATGTGTTAAAATTTAAAAGATTGAAAAAAAGGGGGAAAGCTGCATTTTAACGTAGAGGAGGAAGAGGAGAAAAGGGAGGCTGCCATTTTTTATGAAGAAGAAGAAGAAGGTTACTGTAGCTAAGGTTTTCAACTTCAAAGAATTCAGAGATTTCAGAGCTAGAATCAATGAGTGGCCTTTTTTTTATTTGTTTCTTTTGGTTTCAACTTAGAATTTTTGAATTAAATTGTTGAGAAATATTGTTTTGGATTGAAAAATATTATGTATATACTCCAAATGCATGTTGTTAGTGTGCTTAAATGGTTAAAACATGTGTTGTAGTGAGTTGTGAAGCATTTTGGTTGAGATTATGTTGATTCTGGGTTGAAATATTGATATTTCGAGTGCATAATACCTCTATTAGTCAATCAGGAGGCGACGCCTTAGTATGCTGAGGTGACGTTTTAGTGTACAAAGGAGGTGCCTCAGTACTGAAGTGGCACCTCAGTACTAAGGAGACATCTCAGTGGCACTGAGGAGGCGCCTCTATGGCCAATGTCTATGAAAAATAGACTTAAATGCAAAATTTTATAACCTAACCTCAACCAGAAGCATGTCAACACACATATAAATACTTAAGTCACTTAAATTGACCAAAACTAGTTTAAATGGAACCTATTTTATTAAAGATACATATGATTGAGTTACAAATAGATGTAACTATATGATTGAGTTTAATAAGTGAACTTAGAGATGGTGTAAATCCTTGGTTTTCCAAAGGGAAAGGGTAGTTGGGAAGTTATTTACTTAAATTTGATAATAAATACCAATAATATCAATCTTAATCAACTTAAATATTGCAAGGTTAAGATTTTAAGTTACTAATCATAAAGCATGATAACATCCGATAAACTTTCAAGTCTCTAATATATAGACTAAAGATATAAAATGCTCCAATGAAATCCAACATGAGAATGATATTGGAAATTGCAATAATAATGTTCAAATGAGAAGAAAATTGAGGATTTACAAAAAGTGACAATTGAATAACGTTATTGAAAATGGATGTGAAAAGAAAGGCATGAGAAAATAAAAATGATATATTAATACACGATAACTCCTATAGAATGATGTAATATTAAGCGCATATGGCACTAAGAATTAGTAATTTCATGTCTAGGACATGGCGGGGTTGGTAAATGTGTATGGCCAATGCTAGAGGCTGGATGCACATGTTACCTTATAGATGTAAGCTGGTAAATGTATATAGCCAATGCTAGGGGCCGGATGCATATGTTACCTTATAGATGTAAGCTGGTAAATGTGTATAGCTGATGCTAGGGGCCGAATGCATATGTTACCTTATAGATGTAAGCCAGTAAATCTATGTAGCCATTGCCAGGGGTCGAGTGCACATTTTACCTCATAGGACATGGTAGGGTTGGTAAATGTGTATAGCTATTGCCTGAGGCTGGGTACATATTTTACCCTATAGATGTAAAGTGGTTAAGTGTGTAAGTGTGTATAGTCATTGCTTGGGGCCAAGTATACATTTTCTATTATAGATGTAAGATCATATCTGAGGTATACATATAGTTGTTAGTTGGGGCCAGATACATATATTAATTAGGATGTGGCATTTGAGTTATTACGGGCTTATGTGCTGATCACACTTAAGTCGTCATATGTATATATATATATATATATATATAGAGACTAATTTATATTGATTTTGGTGTGGTATTGGTTTACACTAATTTGACTCTGTTAAATTCTATGAATATTTAATTCTGTCTAAGATCATTAAGTGTGTGACTTGATATTAAAACTCTTAGATGAAAAATGAGTTATATTCTAAATCATCCCTAGTCGGTCATTATTATGGAAAAATAATGAATGAAGACTAGTATGAGGTTGATTGATGCTCATATTTTACTGATCATGTATACGAGATATAAAGTTAAGTCATAGGTACATAGGATGTACTGGATTGACCCACTATGAGAATACTACATTGATAATTGTCATAAGTAATTCTCATTACAATGATGTTATTGTAGGCCTCAGACCTGAGATCATCATAGAGTCTTGCATGATGAGTTT
>CATIWO010651250.1:0-17991 GCA_949673435.1 Macaranga tanarius
GCTTGATTTAATTTCAAAGTTATTGTTGGCTATTGATGGAGCCACAATTCCTCCAAAATTACCCATTACATCGGGCAGAGAAAAGTCTCCCAAAGTTCATCTTTCCAGTTCTGTCATAATGTCTAAATTTTGCTGATTCAAATTTCTTTGCCTTTGTTCCCTACGCAAAGCACGTAAAGTTAACTCAATTTCGGGATCAAAATGTAAAATATTACTAACACTTCTACTAAGTCTCATGATGAAATCAAACAAAAATCAAACAATTAATGAAAATAAAATTTAAAAAAAATTACAACTAATAAAAATAAAATAAAAACCTAAAACAACCTTTCTCTATCCTAAGCTAATAAAAATATCAAACAAGTTCCTCGGCGACGGCGCCAAAATTTGATGCGGGTTAAATTATAATACCCTAATCTCTAAGACTAAATATAGAGTAATTAGAGTGTCGAACACTGGGAATTTATGAATTTTATACTAACCGAATAGATAATAAGATGGATAGGCAAAATATTAATTATGGGAATTGTTGGATTATTCTAATTATTCTAATTGATTACTAATTACTACTAATTATTCTAACTATTCTAAATATTAAGTTAAATATGGTTTATTAGAATTACAAGTAGGAATTTATCAATAATTATAAAATAAATAAATAATTATATCAAATGATTACAAACATCGTATAGGGCATAAATGCAACTCTTATTGTCATATATACTTAAAGTCCTTCAATGCAACTCTCATTGTCAATAAAGGGTAATTCATTTAGAGTCTACAGGCATTCTCATGTCATTGTAGAGATAAACATAATCCATATTATTACCATGCAAGGTTTATAATTTTTATAAAATAGAAACCCTTGTCTCCAAGTGAT
This sequence comes from Macaranga tanarius, assembly GCA_949673435.1. Lineage (NCBI taxonomy): Eukaryota > Viridiplantae > Streptophyta > Magnoliopsida > Malpighiales > Euphorbiaceae > Macaranga > Macaranga tanarius. Next base: position 881 of record CATIWO010651250.1, read on the forward strand.
TTCATTACCTTATAGAATTCAATTATATATCCACCAAAATGTACCAACTTTCATTGTGTATATATTTGATTAAAACATCATATATGGTGATCAGGCATATACAACACATTCAAACTCATAATTGAATTCAAATAATTAATATAACATAAAATAGAAATATAATTCATTGATTCATTCTTCCTTGCAATTCCAACAAACAATGGCCTAGCCAAGATACATGATAAACATAATTAAAATAACAATAAGAAGGAGAATAAAATAGAAAGTGCTAAGAAAGAAAGATAGAACTTTGAATGTAAATTTCCTCCTTGAAGATTTCTTGACTTACTTTGAATGTTCTTCACTTGAATATTGAATTGCACTCAAAATAACTAAAATAAAACTAACACTTAAAAAATAAAAAATGCTTTCTGATATGTCTTGTCTAAATTGCTATTCTATCTTCTCTTTTTTTTTGAAATACATCCAACATATATATTTATAAGTCATAGGGACGGTTACAAGTGATTAAAATTCGTATACATTTGGAAAGGCACCAATTGGAATGAAAAGTCACCACCCTGTGCAGATATAGTAACTTTAAGGGCATTTTTGTCCATCAAGATGACGTTATATCTAGAAAGTGTCTTCATAATAGTTGTAGGTCTCTGAGCTATATTTCCAATGAAACTTGAATCATTCAATTTAGAGGTCTGTAGATGAAATTATGGCCACAATACAAAAACTGTGCAAAGTGAAGAATTGTACCCCTTCGAACTCGGCACGAGTGGCCTCTATCACGAGTCGGCATGTTGTGCCGACTCGGCACAGGCTTGCCAAATGCTCTTTTTGGTCCTTTTCTTCTTTCCTTCATTCTAATGCAACCCAAATGCACTCCAATGCTATTTAAATCACAAAATTAGCCTAAAAATGACCTATAAAATATATAAACAACATAGAAAGCATAAAAGCACAAAAATTACCATAAAAATGCAATAAGTATTTAAAATGTAAATGCAAAATAAATAAAAGACAATAAAATACTATACTATTTTGTACACTAGCAGTCTCCTCTAGTCTTCAAATTGTCTATAGGCCTCTTCAAATTGTCTATAGGCCTCCTCTTGGGCCTTCAAATATCCAAAGGCCTCTCCAAAATCTTATGGCCTGTTAGTTTTAGGGTACTGTGGGCTTCTGATACCATGTTGACAATTCGGAATCCATGGACTCAAACATGCTTGGGCTTCATAAATGGACTTGAGTGTTAGGCCTTATACCAGCCGGGCTTGAGCTTAATTTCTCTAGTTGGGACTTTAAAAGATGAAAATAGGCTTCATCATGGGCTTGCCAACCACTAAAATACCTCTTTCATTATCTTTTCTTTTCCAATGTGGGATTTTGCTACCCACTTCATTCTCCAATTGTTTACAAATTAAAACTTGGCTTTAGACCTCATCTATATCTAGTAAATACGAAATACTATATATTGCATTGACATATTTTTGTTATGCTTCAGAATTGAGAATAAAATATGATTACAAATGTAACTTATAAAAAAGAATTTCACTTTCTTTAATTGGCAATAAATTTTAATTAATTTCCACATTAGTCATGCAATTGTTTACTCAATAATCACAATCTATAATGAAAATAAAACGATTTAATGTCCAAGACTTGCAAATAAAACTCACAAGTCTCAAACTCCAATGTTTTTTCAATGACCAACAGCCTCTAGAAATAATCTCTTAATGACAATTTTGTACATCTAAATATGCAATCTTTAATTTCCTAGATGATCGTAACGAGTCAAATCATTATGCTATATATACTGCTACAAGCAATTGCTATAACACCCTTGCATTGCTTTAACAACTATATCATTTGTCTATACAAGGAATATCAACAATTTGAAAATGTATAGCTTTTTAATTAAATACTGAAGTTAGGTTCAAAGAATTTGGATATCAGGTCACCACTCACCTACTTTTGTCTTACTGCAAATATTTTAAAAGTGTTGATAGCATTTTACAATAATTACACTTTTATCAAAAGGATTTTAGTGTTGTAGATTGATACAAAAAGAAATTATATATGTATTCCTTTTTCTTTTTATGTCTCCTATATGGTTTGCAACTTCTGATATATTTCATATTATATTGAATTTAAGACCTAAAGTTTATAGCTACTATGAGTAAAGGTTGAAAAATATATATGTCATATTTTATAAATAGAGTTTTGTAATGGTTTCTACCAACAAAATATGTTTAGGTTTGCCACGATGAGTATTGTGATGAAATCAAAATGCTAAACAAAACAACTTGGGCTTTTAATAATTCTAAATTATTATAAAGGTAAAAGGTTTCTAGAATTTTATCATGATATCCAGAGATAATTTCTTTAGCAACGACTCGAGTTCACTTTTTGAGGACTTTCTCTTCACGGTGTTCATTATCAAGCTATATTGCAATAGCTTGAATTGCTAAATGTAAAAAAAAAATCCTTAGCCATCTATTAGGTTCCTTAACAATCATTGGATCAAGTATTTATTTACTCTAATTCCATTTTTTTACATATTACCAAATCTATCTGTTTCACTGAGGCATCTTTCTTCTATGGTAAATCTAAGTCTAGCCGTTAGGTCCTCATCATAGGTCACCTTGTACAAACTAGTCTGATTCATAACATTTAGGTCCTTTACAGAGACAACATTCCTTAGCAACAAAAGTTTCAGATTTTGTCTTCAATAAGAAATTTTTATGTGCATCATATGAACCATAACATAAAGTTATTGGGATCCATTACCATTTCCATGGGAACCATTTGACAAGAGAAGAATAAGAAATCTTGTGTCGTCTTTACGATCTTAATAAAAAACCTCATTTGATTCTATTGTGGCTTGTGCCTTATAATAAAAAAAATGAAGAGAATAAAAAAGTAAAGAGATATCAGCCATCAATCTAATGTATTAAATTTCTTTTTTATTTAAAAATGATTTGTTAATCTAACTAATTATAGTCAGTCATTAACTTATTATAAAAGGTGTAGATATAAATATTTATACTGTAGCAATAATAATAATAATAATATTAAATGTAATAATAGAAAAACGAAAAAGAAGAAACAAAAATATAGAGATTTCAATATGTTTTTCTTCGAATTCACAGCTTCCTCTTCAAGGTTTCTTCGTTTATCAATTGTTTGATTTCTTTCATAATTTTTCCTTACTTTCTCTTTTTTTCTTTTTCTTTTTCTCTTTTGAATTGAATCCCTAGGGTTTTCCTTTCATTCAACCTTCTCAAATTTATTTATGTTTTTTATTTTTTTGGATGAAATATGTTTAAATATGCGAATTCATTTTTAATGGGTGATAGAGGTGTCGTAGGGCAATGGAGAATTAGGAGATTTTCGAGGAGGGATTTCAATTAATTTTTTTTAAGGATTTACATGGAGGGATTTCCATGGGCAATGGAGGTGTTCTGGTAATTGGTGTTCCAAACTTCATGAAGACCACCCTAGTTAAATTCATATATAACGATTTACAATTTAAGAAGAATTTTGACCATTGCACATGGGCTTCTATTTATAAAAAGATTAAAGAGAAATATATCTTTATCAAAATATTAAGACAAGTTAGTATGGCTAATAGGGAAGAGCCTCTACTACCAGTATAGGCATTACAAAGTAAGGTTCATAATTTCTTAATGGGAAGGACTTACTTAATAGTTTTGGATGACATTTAGTTGAATTGTGATGTTTATCGCAAACTCAAAGATGTGTTTCCTTATACTTGTAGCAATATTATTCTTATAACGCATAATGATGAGGTTGTGCATAATCTTTATCTTGGGATCCTTTTTTCCTAAATTTGGCCTAGGAATTTATAAATTTATAAGAAAGTCAGAAACTATTCTTGGGGAAGTTACGAACAATGGAAGATGTGTCAAAAATTGATAAAGCTAAAGAGCTAGAGAAAGAAATTAACACTAAATGTAGTGGACTTCCATTATTAATAATTATTCTTATTGGGTCTGTTATCTTCCAAACCTTTAAACATGGGAGGAAGTCATGATAACAACTTTTATTGGGTTGAATTAACCCTTTCACTTGCACCTACATAATTTAATTTACCTCTCTCAACCTTTATATCAACCAGAAACAACCAGATGATAATAAGATCTTCTTCTTCAACACTAGTGGCAGTTACATCTCAAGCTAGTTTCTCAGCCTCAATGTCATCTGAATAGAGTTCCTCTTCTTCAAAAATAATGTTATTATATTGGACTGGTCGACAATACTCAAGTGAATGCTACCCCTCTCTCGTTACCGTTGACCACTATAGCAAAATCTAAAAATCACGAACCTTCTCAGGTAACTAATGCTCATTCTCTCTTTGCTTTTAGTAGTAAAAAGCTCTCTTGGCACTTTATATATGATGTGGTTGATGATATGGAATATATGGTATGAGCTGGCTGCAAACATGTGAGGTATAGCTGACACGTAAACAGTTTTCACTTGATCTAACGGAGAAGTATTAATAAGTAAATATGTGAAAGCTAGTAGGACTCAATTAAAAAATAGTTTTAGGAATTAATTGTAATATTTTAAAAGTTATAGGACTTATGATGTTATTATCCCTTTTCGTTCTCTATGAGTTACTAGCTAAAAATTAATTAGGAAAAGGTCCAAAAATAACCCTCATGTTTACCCTTATTCTCATATTGGCACTTTATATTTTTTTAAGGTTCAAATATAATCCTTAGTATGTAAAATTAGGCTCATTTAAATACAAGCAAAGACATCATATCCATCCGTTAATTCAAAATGATGTGGCAAAATGGGACCCACAATCAACGAAAGAGGAAAAAAAGGACGATGAACTATATTTTTTTATTAAACATGAAAAAAAATGAAATGCATAAAAAAAGGACTTCTTCTTTTTCTTATTCTATAAAGGGATAATAACATTTTCAATCCTATTAGTTGGACCAATTTTCTAATTTAGTCCTATAACCTTAATTTTTTACAATTGAGTACTGGAAGTTTTAAACAAATTTCACGTTAGTCCTAGGGCGTTATCTGTAATGGAGATTGTATTTATTAGTGTCACTGCTGAGGTGACTTCATTTTTTTTATTAAGGGATAATAATATTTTTAGTCCTATTAGTTGGACTGATTTTTCAATTTAGTCCTATAACCTTAATTTTTTACAATTGAGTACTGGAAGTTTTAAAAAAATTCACGTTCATTGTGCCACATCAGCAATCTCCGGTACAGATGACGCCCCAGGACTAACGTGAAATTTTTTTAAAACTTTCAGTACTCAATTGTAAAAAATTAAGGTTATATGACTAAATTGGAAAATCGGTCCAACTAATAGGACTGAAAATGTTATTATTCCTTCTATAAAACTTATCACCATGACACCATCAAAACTACCTGATAGCCATCCTTATCATTATCAACAATAAAACACCTGCAAGATTTTTACTTTCAAGAATTAGTTTTTAATATGAAACTGGGAAAGTTGAGAAAAAACAACACAAAATAACAACAACAAGAACAACAAAAGAATGATATCTAAACTGCACATAAATTGTAATATGACCCAATAAAATTTAAACTAACAGACTGAGAAGTGGAATGAGAGGATATTAAAGAACTAATGAAAAAAGGGAAATACCTAAAGAACTTGAAAAAAAAGGAGATGGTGGGTGGGATTTAATAATGACCATAAAGTATTGCAAATCCCAAAAGTTGAGATAATAAGCACCAAATATAGCTAGCTAAGTTACTCTTTTTAAAACTCTTAATGGCACTGCTTTGCCTTTTATTATTTTTTTTCTAATTGCAACCATCATTATCAATCATTATCACTGCCAGCATCTTCATCAAAACCAACACCAACATCAATAACATCAATAATAACAATAACATTGACTATAATAACAAATAAAGAAACAAACAATGGTAACAATAATAGATAGCATAGATTAAAAAAAAACCATAGAGCATTGTTACCTAAAACATGATGGTGAGAAAGGAAGATAGAAAGGAGGTAACATTGCTGTTCATTTAATTTTTTTTGGCTTTTGATAAAAAAATGATGCTTTTGTCTTTTTCTTCCTTTTACTCTTTAGTTATAGGTCTAGTTTTGTCATCAATTTAATAACTTCTATGTTTAAATGAGCTCAGTCTTACTAGTTAAAGATTATTTGTACTTTAAAAAAGATAAAGTGCCAATATGGGAATGAGGTGAACATAAAGGTCATTTTTTAACCTTTTCCCTATCCATTATAATTAACTGCATATTAATGGGCTTTTGTTATATTACAACTATTATATCTAGACAAATAGAGAGAACGTGTGAATCTTATTATAGATAATAATAACATGTTATGTTATTTTCTAATATTAAAGAAAACAATATTTTGGCCTTTTCAACTTCCTCTCCTCTACCCACTTCTTTGATTACTTCCATATTAATCAGCTCTAATTTTATTTAGTCTTTATCAATGAATCCAAAAAATTAGGAGCTCAGTTCCACTTATGGGGTTTCTAATTCTTCTAAACAATCACCAATTGCTTATCTCTAATTCTCAATATTCAAGTCAAACGCTACCCTCCTACTCTAGGCAAGTACCAAAAATTCTACTTAATATTACAAATCAATCGTCCAATGATTTAAAGTTTTTAACATCTTAGAAGAGGCTATTGAACTCAATTGACAAAGTTGAGAAAGAGGTGGAGGAATTGCGAAAACTGAAGAGGACCACAAGTGCTAAGAAAATAGAAAAGGAGAAGAAGGTCAAAACTGTTATGTCACTGAGGTAATTATCATCCTCTGGTGATCATTATGAGATTTCTAAAAAGATTTAAGGTTTAAAAATTATTTTCTTTACTTTCATTCATTTTTCTATCTTTTTCTTCTGGATTGAGCAGAGACCCATCTAAATAATAGGTTTTGAGTTTAATTTACAAGTGAAATAGGGAAAGGTGATGGATAGAGCAGCGAACAAAAGATGAATATGCATAGGTTTGAACATTCTGAGATTGAGTAGTGTCGAAGGAGTAAAATTAATGAAAAGAAATTATTTTTGGCACTTCTTTTTAAATTTTGTTTGCAATTACTAGAAATATGTTGAGTGTTAAACTTGAAATTTTTTTCTTATTTTAGAATTTTTTTTGTGTAATTGGAAACTTTTTAATTTAGATTGCTCTATTCTGCAGAACTATAGGAATTTTTATTATATGGATTATGTGTCAAAAGGATTCTAATTTACTGAATTTGTGTCAAATAATTGTGATATATAAGTTTGGTTTGGCAAAAGCTTTTTATTCAAGTAAATTCAAATGAGAAAGAGGATAAACACTGCCAACCTATAAATTTAGACCTTTTAGTTTATTTTCTTTTATCAAAATTTTTTTGACCATTTTGGGTAACATTAACTGAGATTTGCTCATGAAAAATAATTTAGTTACATAATTATTTCTGCAAAGAGAATGGTTTTAAACCATTATTAAGCAATTGTTCAGTTAAATACAATAAATTACATCACTAAGCAAATGTTTGATGAGTCTTTTTTTCTTTTTAGTTTTGTGAGTTTTTTAGCAATTGCTTAAGCTATTGTTCCAGTTGCTTAATAATGTATTTGACTTGACTTCTTGGTTATTTTCTTATTTAGATATGAAGTTGAGATGACACAGCTAAATCTTCTTAGAATTATGATTTGAGAATATAATTCTAATTTTATATATGTGTGTGTACGTATATATGTTTTAAATTAGTTGTTGAACCTTTATCACCCTTATAATAAGAAAAAGATATACTTTAAATTAACTACTCAAGTAGGATTTATTCTATTCCACTATACCAAGAACATGTATATACTTTAAATTAGTGACTTAACTAATGAAATATCAATGGAATTTAGAGTCTAAAAATTACATCCTTACTGTGTGCACTTTGCTAATTTTATCTTCTATAAATCATCTTCTTTACTATAAATAGTGGGCTTATTGGAAAAGCCACCATCGCAACTGCCACCTATAATAGCATCAAAGTTAAATCATAGACATTCATATGAGGAATCCTAATTATAGATCATATTGCAGTTGCATAGTCTATAAATACTCTAACATTATGCTTAAGACAATCCTTTAAGAAATCAAGAATTTTGGCTAGGTTGTAAAGCATGATTCGCATTACATGAGAATCATTGTCTCTAAGAATCTCAAATCCCATCTTTTGCAATTCGGCCTAAAAATTTTTTTATTCTCATGCATACATGCAACATTTTAAGCGCCTAAATGAAAGCAGAAGCAGTTTAGACCTTAGTATGAGCTTTACCTCATATCCACTTGGCAAAGTTTAAACTGATAAAAAATTATCATCCATCCAAACCTTTGTTTAATCCATCTTCCCCAATAGTAACCTTAATGGAAGATATTATTTGTTATGCTACAGGTAGTGAGATTAATGTCAAACTTGTGGTATTAATAGGCACAACACTGATGTAACATCAAAGTACACCAACAAAACAAAAAGGACAAGAACTAAAATGCAAGATCAATAAAAATATATAATAATTAGTAGCATGACTTAATTGGCTTTCCTATAATTAGTCATGATTTGGCCATTTATGCCTATAAGTGGGCTATGATTTCACTTTTTCATCATTGCCTTGGCAAAATCTATACTAAAAATGGTTGGATTGGAGCTATAAAATTTGACTATAGAGTTAGTAGAACCTCCATTAAAGAGTACTTTATTAGAATAAAAAAGGCTCTTGTTGCTCAAAAACTACCAAAAAAAACATTCTCATTGAACCCAGTTTTAATAATCAGTTTAAAAAAACCAATTTTAATAACAAAATAATGGATATATAACATATCAGATGAATCACATAAAAACAGGGTTTAATGAGAGTGCAAAAGCCCCTCGTTGCTTAACAAGTACTAATAAAAGTGTTGAACTAAGGATGAGAAGGAATTCACAAGAACAATGAAAACACTTACGAATGATAATGAAAATTGAACACACTTTTTATTAACCAAAGTGAAGTTTTAATATACATCAAGCAAACTGTTACAAAATAACTAAGAGTCACAAGGAAAGCAAAAAGCTACTGAAGAAAACTAAGAGACTCTATTATACTTAAATACGTAACTTAAAGATAATAATTGAGATAGACTATTAAAAACTGAGAAAACCAAGAGTTAAACAATCCTTATGCATAATGGAGACAAAACTTCTTGAGGAATGAATATAATACCCTGAGGAAATCGTGTGGAAATCCTAAGGAACTTTGAGAAAATACTTAAAAAATAGAAACACTTGAGTGCATACAATTACTACTGGCTTTACTCTCAATAATCTCCTCCTTTGAATTCATTGAGCGCATAATTCATCCTTACTACGCATTCCTATCATACACCTAAGTTGTGAGAACTTGGACTTGGTCAAGGACTTAGTTAGAATATCAGTAAATTGGCTTTTAGACTTGCAATGAATCAGAGAAACCTCTTACTTCTTTTTTGCATATTTAACAAAATGAAACTTGATTTTGAAATGCTTGGTTCTGCCATGAAAAACTAAATTTAATTAACACTGCTGACTTATTATCACATAGGATTTTTGTTAGACTTTCTTACAACTGGCCAGCATCACAAAACAACTATTTAAGCCAAATGGCTTGATTTATAGTAGTTGCAGTAATAATATGTTCTACTTTTACTATTGACTATACCACTAATTCCTACTTCTTTGAACACCAAGTGAAAACTCCACTCATATGTGCAAATATGTACCTTGAGGTACTTCTTATATCATCAATTGATCTAGCCCAGTCACTACCACAGTGACCAACCAAATTTATAATCTTTTACTTCTGCTTTATTAACTAAAACCAAACTCTATAATTTATAGTCCTTTTAATATACCTCAAGCCCTCTTTGCAGAACTAAAATGAAGAGATCATTGGGACTGTGCATAAACTTGGCATATAAACTCATAAAGAACATAATGTTAGGCCTGAACATTGATAAATATAGCAAGCATCTAATTAAACTTCTGTATAAGCTCCCATTTGTTGCATTATGTCCATTATCTTTGCACAACTTGACATTAATCATTAATGAACAGCTTACATCCTTACAATTGTCCATATGAAACTTCTTCAAAATCTCATTTGCATATTTGTGTTAAGAGATAAAGATACTTCTCTCAGACTGCACACATTCCAAACCAAGAAAATACACCATTTCACTAAGATCAGACATTTGAAACTCACTTTTCATTTGATATTTGAACTGGTTAATGCTTTCACTATTGCTCCCAATCACTAGTAAGGATAATTAAAATTTCACTGTTAATGGCTTCAACAAATAAAGTCACTTTTCATTTTAATGAAATAATTAAAATTTCACTATTAATGGCTTTAACATACAAAGTTGCTTCACTGGAGATTTTCTTGAATCCTAACTACTGAAAGAACTCATCCACTACTAGAAATTCACGAATTACCGACGGATTTTTCTGTCGGTAAATCGTGAATTTTTGTCGGTAATCTGAATTTCTGACGGAAAAAAATCCGTCGGTAAATACCTCGTTGGTAAAAATTATCGACAGATTTTGAATTTTTGTCGGTAATTTGCGACGGAATTATCGACGAAAAATTCTGTCTCTAATTACCGACGGAATATTTTCCGTCGATAATTACCGATGGAAAATTCCGTCTTTAAATATCGACAGAATGTTTTCCGTCGGTAATTAGCGACGGAAAATATTCCGTCGGTAATTTAAAAAATACCGATGGATTGATTTCCATCGCTAATTACCGATTAAAAACATTCCGTTGGTAATTACCGACAGACTAAAATCCGTCGGTAATTTGTATATATATACCTAGCGACGGAAAAGAATCCGTCAGTAATTTTGGCAAATAATAATTTTTTTTGGTAATATGTTTATAATTATTTATTAAAGTTTTTATATGATTGTGGCTGTTGTAAATTGTATAAATATTTATTATAATTTTAAATAGAAATACAAATTATAATCGTAAAAAAAATATCAATAATATATTTGAAACACAAAAAATATTAATAAATTAATAATATATAAAAAAACATACGAGTGATGAACAATTTCAAACATATGTAATATAAACAGTATCAAAACCTACTAGTCTACTAAATCTGTGGTGTGATCTAGATTAAGATCACCCGCAGCATCTGAAGGAGCTGTGTCAGAAGCTAGAGAAGGAGCTGACTGTGGAGGTGCAGGAGGTCGCATACCAGAACTGTGTGCCCATCTTGTCAAAATCTCTAGCTCGTGTCGGAATGTGCTAACCTGCTGATCATACTCACGGCGAAGCTCAGAGTGAAGCTCAAATTAAACAGCATCTAATCTACTCTGCACAGACCTCTCAACCGCATCATCAAAAGTGGCTTGAGAAGGAAACATGTCATGCATCAAGGATGTCACACCGGTAGTACGGGAACTGCTTGCATAGTACGTCGATACTGAAGATCCAACACCGTACATGCGCTGCTTTTGAATTCCTTCAGCTGCTTGAAGGAAAATCTAGTTCTCATTAACTTCAGATGCCTCTCTTTCCTCCTCTGCTGGTTGCGAAGCGGCAGCCATCATCTCTTCGAAACGCGCCTAAATCAAATGATAACAATCAAAGACATTATCATATCATGTAGTATGTGCAAAAACTACTTACATATATACATTATTTATTTGTGGGCAATGAACATAATACAAAACCAATGGAAAATTTTTTGAAACTTACATTAACTGTCTCTGATCTCTTATCAATAAATTTACTTCTATCGGACTTGCTGGTGTGGGTGGCCTTGAACAATTGATGCGCGCTTGGTCGTACTCCTAGCTGCTCAGTCTGCATATTATTTACGGTTTTAACAAATGAATAATATATTATATTATTATAAACATAAATGAAGAATATATATTAATAATTAATCTTAATACATTAATAAGATTGTAATGGCATGCAGACTGAAAACAACTACTAATTAGCTATTTATTGCATATAATTTTTGACATTTAAATTTTAAATATACTTACCATAGCTCACTCATGGTGAAGCATAGATCTAGACCCTCCTATGTGCTTAGAAGGACTTGTACCTGGATCGGCTTTTTCAAATAGCCAATTTTTGCTTGCTTGGGTACGTTTTTTAATGTACTCTTGTTGCGCCCATTTCTCTTGCCAAGCTCTCCACACATCATCGGATATTGACCCTTCCTGTGTGTTCGACCTTCTGTATGTGCACAAGTTATCTTTATACCGATTTGCTGCATGTTGTGCCCACACAGCCTTTATCTGCTCGTCAGGAGCATCCCACCTAAAATATTTTTGGACTCAAAGCAAAGTGTATTTATGTTTTAATACATGATATCACTATCTCTATATAATTATTAAATGTGTTACATTAAAAATTTGATGTGAAAAAATTGAGTTTACAAAAACATTTTTCACCTTAAACTCCTCCCAGTAGAAGTCAATCTGCTGTTGAGTAAGTGCTGCTCACTGCCACCCTTCTGCGAACTAACATCACTTGTAGATGGCTGTGCAAATCCTCGAAACTTTTCTGTTTGGTTCTAATTGATCTGTCCTGCATTTATATTACAACACAATATAATATTATACATATGAAGTTCTATAATTAATACTCTAATTTTCTTAAAATATAACATTTACATGCACTATTAAGTGAAAAATAACAACTAAACCTTTAGTTATTGTAGCAAACATAAAAATATTCACACGTTTATAAACTTGCATTCATACTTTCGTTTTAAAAAATGTTTACACAATTTTTAAAAAACATTTATACCATTGCAATTAATATCACACTAATATCCTTCATTCGTATACTTTAATATAAATTGTACCTTCGTCTATCAACGCTTACAAGAATGCGATCCCTAGGTCGAGGGGGCTGTGCATCTTCCTCCGGCTGATTGAGGTCCTCTTCCTCTGATAGGTAATGCTCCTGTGAGGGATGTGCAGATGAAGCTGAGGGTACCACGACACTAGATGAAGACACCGCAGTAGTAGCAGAAGGTGAACTATGATGAGAATCTCCTCGTCCTCCAATGCGACCTCTGGCACCTGTCTCTCTACCTGCTCGATCTCATGCAGGATGCCTCATATCTAAAAAAATATAATCTAAAGTTAGATAATAATGCATTATAACAATTATATCACATATATTCCAACACCTTAATGCAACAAAATTAATAATATACAATTAACATAAGCATAAAATATACATAAATACATTTATTATTTTTCCAACATCTTTTTTAGTATATAACTTAAACATCAAATTACAAACAATTATTGTAAATGACAATCACTCATCGTCTGTCTCTTCCAATGCATTTTCCTCTTCTCCATCTTCTGATGATGTTTCATACTCAAAATCTTCTTCTTCAATCTCTTCTTCATCTATATCCTCCTCTTGGCCACTTAGATCAACTAAAATTGCTTGATTATCTGGTATGTGAATATCAGCTCTTACATCTGACATGTCATCATCTTGAAATGGAGGAACAACAGTTGCAGATTTGGAGCTCTCTGGTATTTCAACAACTGATCTTGGCTTCACTTTCGAAATTGCCCACCAATTGGCTCGATCCCTCTTCTTGCTGGGATATGGACAATAATATACTTGCACAGCTTGAGCAAATAAAACAAATGGTTCATACTTATTAAACCGGCGTCGATGATTTATGTTAACCATCTTATAAGCTTCATGCACTAGTGTTCCACTATTCGGTGTGGGGTCAAACCAATCGCAATTGAATAACACCGTTCATTTCATTGGCAAAGCTGGATATTCAAGCTCAATAATTTCAGTTAATATTTCATAATAATCACTCTCTGTATTACTGTAATTAGATCCTTTAATGCAAATACCACTATTCATTATTGCTCGATCGGTGGCATTCGCTTTAATGTGAAACCTATAGCCATTAACAATAAACCCTTTGAAAGTTCTCACTGATCTAAGTGGTCCTTGTGCAAGGCTTCTCATATATGGATTTGCAACATTATTTGTCGAGTTTTGAGCCTAAGATATAGTTAACAAATATAGTGAGACCGTGTGAACATAAAATGATATTACAAATTATTTATGTATATTCGGACAATAAAAATTTGGAACTTACATAGCAATAAAACCATGAAGCAAATTCTGTCTCAAGCAACCCATTAACCTCTTCAGCCGTAATTTTTGAGTTATACTCTCGTAGAGTATTAATAAATAATCTAGTTGAAGAATGAAGTGCACACAATTATTATAGTCAATATGAATGATTGTCAAGTAAAGGGGACAGTTCTTATGTTGTATAAGGTTGAACTTCTGAATAATTAAGTAAAACATAAGTCATTGCTGCCTTATATTCAGGATCCGTCAACATCCGTGAACCAGTTGTGCCAATAGGTTGTCCTTGATTCTTAAACACAGACAACCGGTCAATGTCATCATCAACATTCGATTGAGGTACCTCATTCCGTTGCATTCTTCTATAAAATGCTACGTCCTCATTCTAGAAATAATATGAAGTAAACTTCGCCGCTTCTTCTATAAGGTATCCATTACATATTGACCCTTTCACATGAAATTTATTCTGCACTTTCCTTTTCAGCTTTCGCAGGTCTCTGTGATAATGGCAACATATTATAATATTGTATGTTATTCATAAAGTCCAAAACTTCATTAACAAGTTCAAACATACCTTTCAAAAGGATACATCCATCTGTACTGCACAGGACCTGCAATTCTAGCTTCATAGGTAATATGTACGGGAAGATGTTCCATTGAATAAAAAAACTTGGTGGAAATATGCGCTCAAGCTTGCATAATATCACTGGAATGTCATGGTCTAAACAGATTAGATAATTCTCATTAAGAGTTGTTGCAGTCAACTCTAGAAAAAAGGCACAATTCAGTTATGGGTTCCCAGACTTCTTTCGGCAAAAGTTCACGTACAGCTATCGGTAACAACCTCTGTGACAATCATGGTTTTTCATACCAGACATCCACATTCCACTTGCATCAACACATCTGCCCATATTTGACACATACCCATCGGAAAACCTTAGCTTTTTCACCCATTCAAACAATAGTGCCTTCGAATCTTTGTCTAAGACATATGAGGCCTTTGGATATTTCCCAGTGCCTGTATCTTTAGCTAATTGAGGCCTCTGACATACGACATTCAACTCTTCTCGAGATTTCACATTGTCTTTTATTTTACCGGGTACATTAATAATGGTATTGAAAATATTGTCAAACACATTTTTCTCAATGTGCATAACATCAAGATTGTGTCTAATTAACAGTGTGCTCCAATACGGTAAATCCCAGAAGATACTCCTTTTGTTCCAACCACAAGTTTTAGATATTGCCCCATTTATTTTTTCAGCATCAAGTTCTGTAATTTTCTTAAATCCTCTGTTTGTCAATTCTTCTACTATAGATTCCCCAGTTCGGACACCCCTAAACTCCTTAGTGACTCTCTTACCTTTTATAAAAGCAGTTGTATTCTGCTTAAATGGATGGTCTTTAGGTAAGAATTTTCTATGGTTGTCAAACCATGATTATTTACCACTGCAAGGAAGTGTAAATGCATTAGAGTCCTCCATACAAAGTGGACAAGCTAGTTTTCCTGTTGTTTTCCATCCAGACAACATAGAATAAGCAGGAAAGTCATTTATGGTCCACAACAATGCCGCATGCATTTGGAAATTCTGTCTCATTGAAATGTCATAAGTTTGGACCCCATTAGTCCATAAGTCATTGAGTTCAGAAATTAATGGCTGAAGAAACATATCAACACGCGCTTTTAGATTTCTTGGCCCTGGGACTAGCACAGTTAGGAACATGAACTCTGACCGCATATATAGACCTGGAGGCTAATTATAATGAGTGATGACCACTGGCCAAGAAGAGTATTGCTGGCTAGTTTGCCCAAACGATTGAAATCAATCTGAGCACAAAATAAGTCGCACATTTCGCACTTTAGCAGAAAAATATTCATGCTTATTATCAAACATTTTCCAAGCTAGTGCATCAGACAGGTGCGACATCTTACCATCTTCTATCTTATGCTCTGCATGCCATCGCATCTCACTAGCCGTGGCAGTAGAAGCATAAAGTCTTTACAGCCTCGGTGTTAGGGGGAAGTAATGCATTTTCTTGTACGAAATATTTACTTTCCTCTTTGCTGATCCCTGTCTGGTAGGCTTATACCTATCATGCCCAGAGAACGTATAATTAAGCCTATCAGAGTCTGCACCCCAATATAGCATGCAATTGTTAAAACAATAGTGTATCACTTGGATAGGCAAACCCAAACCCTAAACTAACTTCTTCGTGCTGTAAAATTCTTTCGGCATCAAATTATCGTCGGGTAGGACTTCTTGAAGGAATTCGCTAAAATCGTTATATGCACTCTCTGAAAATTGATGCATACTTTTCAATTCTAACATTTTTACAACTGCAAACAATTACGAGTGTCTTATATTCCCCAACCATATTTCTTTTTCAGCTGCATGTATCATATCATAGAACTTTTGCACTTCTGGGTTTGGTTGCTCATCTGAGACTGATGGATAGAAAGTTGGACCAACAGAATTAACAACCATCTGCTGGTATGGACTGTAGTCGTAAAAATCATCAGCCCAGTGTGATGACTGTTGTGGAAAATTATTTGGAAAAGTGTCATGTGAAAATGGCAGAACCTCCTCGCCGTGATATATCCAAGTCCAGTAATCAGCCACAAACCCGTTCTTTAAAATGTGGAACCGCACAGTGTCAAGTTTATGGAAACATTGGTTTCTACACTTGAACTTCGGGCAAGGACACTTGATTTTATTCCCACTCATGCACTCCGGATGTGAAGTTGCAAAGGCAATAAATTGTTCAACATTATCAATAAACTCTTAGCACAACAACCCATTGATAACTCTTCTGTTATACATCCATAACTGATCTTGTCTCATCTATGCACAGCAGAAGGTTCATTTATCGGCAATTATAGGTGAAGTTAATTAATTAGTATAAAGATGGGGTACCTAGATGTGTTGAAGC
>CATIWO010651351.1:0-13483 GCA_949673435.1 Macaranga tanarius
CTTTCAAACCATCCATTTCTCTTCATAATTCAAGGAAACAAATCAGAATAATCTTAAGCTCAACAAAATTCTTTCAAATCAGATTTCATAACCATATATATATTACTCATAATTAAAATAATCATCTCGAAACCATAGTTATTATAAATGCTTCAATTTCAACCAATAATTTAAACTCTAATAAGATGGTATGAAAATAATCTGAATTAACATGAATTCAGATTCATAAAACCAATATACATAAACTTATTCATTTCAACTATATATATACATGAAATATAAAATTTAAAAGGCTTGAACATCTACTCACAAAAATGTAGCCTTAATTGCACACAAGTAGCTCGATAAAAGTTCTACTTCCCACTTGCAACTCCCTTTCCTTTTTCAGCATCTAAGTCAATCAATTCTATTCATAAATCATCAATACAATATATATATATATATATATATATATATATATATATATATATATATATTGGCCTAATCATCCAGCTCCCATGATATATGTAAAAACATGCCATCTAGCTCAATTCTACAAAATCTGTCTAACTACTCTAATAGGATAATTTTAGAGCAAACTTTGAAAAATTTATTGGGAATTATCCACAATGAATTTGGAGCTAAAATTTGGCACAATCATATATTTATGTGTCTAGAACATCCTGTAAAAATTTTACTTCAATTGGATAACTACAAAAATAATTATAAGCATCTAAATACAACTAGGTCATAATTCCTGACAGATTGAGTAATAAAAAGTACATCCTTATTCAACCTTGCTACAGATCGAATCAGGTCAAACTCAAAGCTATAAATTATAGAAGACTCTTTAAAGTTTCTCTAAAATCAAACATTACTTAAATCAGAGCTTTCTAGCTTAAGATATGGTTAAAACACTGAGACAGAAAAACTAGAATGATCAAACTCAAAATTTCAGCATATAAATCCTAATTTAAATCAACCCTAATTCTTAAATTATCCAACAAATAAAACTCCAAAACCTTTAAAAGAGATTATTATTACCTGAAAAAGGTTATGATTATCAAATTCCTCTTGAAATTAGCTCCAACTTGAAGAGATTAAGAATTCTCTATATATTCCCTTTTTTTTTCTTAAGTTAATGTTTATGTTCTTATTTTAACCCTCTTTCTACCTATAACATATACGCATATCATCTTAAAGGCACAACCAAAGGAAGACTTCAGACATTATTTGATAGGCTGAAATTATAAAATATCCATTTAAGTCCTTGTTGACTTAGTTTTGTTACTTATAAATCCTTAAACTTTTACTTAATCACCACAAGCCTATAATTCATTCCACTTAAGTCTATATCTCCTTAATATTTTTAGTTCCCTATCCTTTACTTTAATTGGACTTCATATTATTTATTCCCACTTAATTTTACTCAATTTGAGTATCATCAAAATTTAAAAATTATTGCTCCTTAACTAAGTACTAATCTCAATTAAAACCTACACATAGCTTAACTATTACACGTTATCCTATTTTAATTCATGCATCCTATCTTAATTCACTTAATAAAAATATAATATGTAAATGCAATGTATGATAGATAGATATATTTTTAGTACACATGTGTGACATTAAGAGTAATACTAAATGGCACAACTTGTGTCATATAAAAGGATAATTTAGAAAATTTACTTTTATTTTTAAGGGTAATATTGTAGTTTTAATTGTATAGATTCTATTTTAAGTGTCTAGCATACCCAGAAAAATATTTAGAGTATTTTAAAAAATGCATTTTTAAATTTACATTTTGAATATAGAAATTTTTCTTTATTGTCTTGCACGTAGTTCTCTCTCTCTCTCTCACTCTCTTTCGCTCTCTCTACTCAAAGACTATAAATGTCACATTTTTTTTTATTAACTACCATTATATATTTTAGCTCTAAAAAAATGAATTGTCAAATTGGAATATATGGTAATATAAAAAAATATGGATGAAATCAAAAGTTGACGCTATATACTTAAATATATAGACAAAAATAAAAATGTCCAATTTGAAGAATTTAACATTAGGAACTTAGCTATTCCAAAATCAAAGATTTGAGCTTTGAATTTTGAACCCAATAGAATATTATTACTTGAAATGTCTCGATGAATAATTGAAAAAAACTTATGATTCATATAGCTTCGTGCATTAGTTATTCCTTTAACAACGGTTAGTCTTTTAACCCAACCCAATTGCATTGCTTCTTCCATGTTACTTAGTATCTTTTCTAAACTTTCTCTTTCTATGAATTCATATATCAAAAATGAGAGTTGGGAATATAAAGAATGCCTATGTAATTTTATAAAGTTTCGGTGGTGTATCTTTGTCAACACGCTAATCGTACTTTCAAATACTTTCATATTAGCTATCTTTTCACCATGTTCCATCTAGTGAAGTTTTTTCATAGCAACAACTTGGCCTCTTGAAGGTGCCACTCTATAGACAACTTCATATCCTCTCACCCCAATGCAATACTTAGGGTCAAACTCTTCTATTACCTCAATAATATTTTCATATTGCATATCCTTATCATAAGGGCTTCATATTGTTTTGTGGTGCTCCTCTCCTTATTTAGCTTTTTTGTTTCTAATTCTTTTGTTGCGGAAGAGAACTCCAGCTAAAATGAACAATAGGAGCAGACTGCCCGAAAGAGGAAGAATAAAAAGATTGATGATATTAATGTTCTTTTTGCTAGTGTTTGTTTTAAATGAAATAGAAACACAACTTTAAGTTGGTGGTAAAACTGTATAGTAATGGTAGTAAAATGGGTTGTTTCGGTGGATATGGGTTGGGTTTAAACCTTCAATCACCCATTTACCCATTGATAACCCATTAATTACTTATAAAGGTATCCAAACTTATTTAATCCATATAAAATTTACCTACCTATTTATCCATTTAAACCCATTTAACTTTGACTCCATACCTAAATTTAGAGTTTAAAAGTTTTTCTTTTCTTAATTTTGGAAAATTTCTATTATTTATTATTATTATTATTATTATTATTATTATTATTAATTTATAAACCTAAAAATATTAGAAATTTCATGTAAAAATTCTTTTAAAAAACATCAATTTATGATTAAATTAAGAGTAATACTAAAAGGCACAATTTGTACCATAAAAGGATAATTTAGAAAAAAATTTTACTTTTATTTTTAAAGGTAATATTGCAATTTCAACATATGGAATTTATTTTACCTAACAAACATACACTTACAAGTATTTAGAGTATTTAAAAATACATTTTTAAATTTATTTTTAAAATATAGAAAGTTTTCTTTATTGTCTTATACATAATTTTCTCTCTTTCTGTATATGTGTGTGTAAACAATAATTTAGTAAATAGATTTATTTTAAGTAATATAAATAGACATTTAATTTAAATGAAGTATGTAATGAATTAATAAATATTTTTGGATGGTTTTATGAAATTTTTTTGCAACCATTTAATATATATATATATATATATATATATATATATATATATATATATTTTCACCACTCCAAAACTGTATATGTCAATTTTTCGTTGAGTACCATTACATATACTTACTTTATAAAAAAGAAGAATTGTCCAATGGGAATAGTGATGTATTAGTAATAAAAATAAA
Organism: Macaranga tanarius; assembly: GCA_949673435.1. Classification (NCBI taxonomy): domain Eukaryota; kingdom Viridiplantae; phylum Streptophyta; class Magnoliopsida; order Malpighiales; family Euphorbiaceae; genus Macaranga; species Macaranga tanarius. The sequence goes on from CATIWO010651351.1 coordinate 3,634, forward strand.
TGAGGATGAAATAAAAAATTAAATTGAAGTTGTGTGCCCAAATGTGCCTATAAATGATGTCTAATTCGATAAATTTGGCATTGTAAACCTAGTTGTTCCAAAATCAAAAACATGAGCCTTGAATTCTGAACCTAACAGAATTGCTTGAAACGTCTTAATGAACTATTGGAGAAAAGAAATTATGGTGCATATAGCTCAGTGCATTAGTTATTCCTTTAACAACGTTTAGCCTTTTGACCCAATCAAACTCCATCACTTCTTCTATCTTACTCAGTATCTTTCTTAAACTTCCTCTTTCTATGAATTCATATATCAAGAATGAGTATCGCACATGCAAATAATAACCATATAATTTCACAATGTTCCAGTGGTGTATCCTCATTAACATATGAATCTTACTTTTTAATGCTTTTAGATAAGCAATCTCCTTACTACTTTACGTCTGGTGAAGTTTCTTCAAAACAACAACTTAGGCTCTTGGTAGTGCTACTCTATAGACAACTTTATATCTGTATACCCTAATACAATACTTAGAGTCAAATTCATCTGTTGCATCAACAATATTTTCATATTGTATATCCTTATCGTAAGGGCTCCATGTAGCTACATAGTGCACCTCTCCTGATTTAGCTTTTCGATTTCTTCCTGATTGAGGAAGAGAGCTCCAACCAATATAAACAATGGGAGAAAACTACCTGAAAGAGGAAGAATAAAAAGAATAATGATCTTAATGTTCTTTTTGCCATTGGATTTGTTGACAACTTTAAGTTGGTGTTATTACTGCATAGTAATGAAGGTAAAATGGGTGGGTTAGGTGGGTATGGATTGGGTTTAAATGAATTCAACCTTAATCACTCATTTACCCATTTATAATTCATTTGTTCCATATAAAATTTACCCACCCATTTATCCATTTGAACTCATTTAGCTTTAATTCTATAAATGAATTTACATTTGAGAAAATTTTTATTTTTTTTAATTTTGCAAAATTTTCTATTGTTTATTATTATTATTATTATTTAAAAACTTAAATGTAGTATCCATACCTCAAGAAGTATGAGTTAGTGCAAATATATTCAATAAAATAATTACAAATAAAAGATAATGAAGGTAACAAGAATTTAAAGGGCTTAATTGATTACAAGAAAAAAATTTAAACAAGTAAGAAGAAGCATTAACAACAAAAGCATGGTAAGTTGGAGAGATTAAAATAAAAATAATCTGGTGAGATGTCAATTATTTAGAAAGAAAAAGATTATGTGCGTGTATTTTGGAGAGTGTTTGGACATGTGTAGCATTAAAAAAAACCATGTACTATGTAAAAAAGAAAAGAACACTTCATGTAGAAGAAGAGTAGAACACTGCATTGTTAAGGGAGGAGGAATAAGAGCTGAGAACCTAGAAGCTTTGGATTAGGTAGATCAAACGTGCAAAAGGAAATCAATTGGGTAAGAAAAAAGTTTATTAAAAGGAGGTTTAGAGATTAGGATTGCTAGAAATTTTGAGTGAAAACTTATGCCTTTACTCTCAAAACTTGTGTTGTGTTCTCAAATTATATCCTTTAAAAAATTGCAATATTTGGGTCTTTAGTTGGTTTACAATCTAAAATTTATGATGTTGTTTTGAAATCTCTATTATTTTATTCATACCTGATTCTTCATCATATTATTTCCCATAAAATTCTTGACAAAACTTGTACATTTGTGGATGTGGTGTCTTGATTTTAATATTGCCTTACTTATTCATTAATTTTTCTTTTCTTGAATTGTGAAACTTGGATGAACTAAAGCCTTAATGACTTAACAAATGGTTTATGAGTGTGTTTAAGAATATTGAGTTGTGAATTAACTTGGAATATTAAAAATTTTAAGTTTTTGAGTGAGTTAAAAGGACAAAATGGAGTATTATAACATAGTGGAATCAGTTCCTCATTGCACAGAGGCATCGCCATTGTGTAGAATTTGATCGTCTGAGCAATCAAGTGATACCCCAGTGACTGAGCCGATGCCTTAGTGGCTAAACCGATGCCCTAATGCTTTGCTAGTCACTTCTCTAAACTAAAATTGAGGGCAACGAATGAAACCAAACTTATACAATCAAGCTTAAGCCAACAATAAGCTCAAGTGAGAAATTATCGAAGTATGAATAAATCTATTTTGTGTGTTATAAAAAATTTAGAAAATGGCAAGTCACTGGGAAGTTGTAATTAGAACTAAAGTACCAAATAAGGTTCAATACTATACCTGAATAACTAAATAAATATTCTTATACAATTTGAAGTAACCGACTTTGGGTTTCAATACTAACTTATGAAATCAAAATTTAAATAATTGATTCCTAAAATCTTGAAAATTTAAGTACATCCTAGTATTGTAAAATAAAACTCTAAAATTATACCAACTTCCAACATTGAGAATAAATTGACACTTTATATTCAATTGTATTAATGTGTGGAATAATCTAGATATGTTCAACAATGTTGTACTAAACACAAATTCTATCAATAAATTGTAATAAAGTGTACACTCAAAAGTAAGAAAGAAATGTAAGAACATGATATAATTATGATATGACTTTAAGCCCTTGATAAACGACTAATTAAAAAGCACCTATGTATATTTAAATACTAAATCAGTGTTGAAACTAACATGAATTCAATTAAATGGAAAAGATAAACTAAACAGAAATGAGAAATCTGTATGAAGATGAATAGTAATGACAATAATATGGTGGTCCATAAGAACTTTTAAAAGAATGATATAACTATAAGCACTTGCACATATGTAATAAAGAGATAGAAAGTACATGCCAAGGGCATGGCAGGGTTCGGTGAATTGGCAAAAAGTGTTTGGGACACAGCCTTTCACTTTATGAGATTAGAGATGGAAGACTATGCCTAGGGCATGACATTTAAAATGAGATTATGGGAAGTGGTATTTTACTCTGAGGGAACAATGCGATATGATATTGTAATGGTTGTGATATCAAATTTGGTGTCATACAAGCACAACCTCTAGGACAAGGCTAGGCATATTATAAATGAATAAATTGATAATTTTTGGTATGATGATAGTACTAACCATACTGCTTGTACATATGGTACAGTGCTCAAAATTTTATGTAAGTCAAACATTATATTTTGTATCTAAAGAATGTACTCTAGTATGTGATGAGCATGTGCTTAAGAGGTTGAGATGGCAAGTATGACCGGGTTGTACAAAAGTTATTGATTGATGTTTGAAAGCAAGAAATACTGAAGTTTAAGTTCAAGATGTGAAACATGATAATATATTAATAAATATTTATTCAACTGCTAAAATAGTGTTGAATGGAAATCTCAATAAGTAATTGAAAAAGATATTAGACTTTCATGAACTTAATAATTTTTTATATTTTTCCTAGTGACATAATAAGTAGGGCAATAAAGTTGAAATATAAAATATAATGAATTTGATTATGTAAAACATGATAAATTATGTTAAGTGATAATTAATGGTCAATTACATTTTGCATACCTTTTTTAGTTTGAGATTATGAAATGATAATTTTTTTCAAGTTCGTATCCTTCAGAACATTCATCAAAAGGTTATTGAGTTATACCATTGTTTGTATTTTATTCACTCACTGAGTATTTTTTCATAAAAATTCATCACTTTTTTATTTTATTCTTTTAGAGTGATTAACTGAGGTGTATAGCAATGCAAAGCTTAGCAAATGTAATTGTTGGCTATCCAATGGATCATAAGCAATAGGCGATAACATACTGTTAGAATAAGGTTTTGGCCATAAAGTCAATAATGGTTTATGTCAAAGCTCAACTGTTATTTATATTCTATATATTTGGAATATAAGATAAGGTTATAGTTATATATGTAAAACTTTATAATTTTGAAGGATTTATATGCATTAATAAGAGTACAATGGAAGTTTTATATAACCGGTATTAAATTTGAGGTTAGGTGTATTAATAGTTTATTCTAAATTAGAATTGATACTCTACCACATCAGTGCTCCTGTTAGGTGGGATAGGATTGTGGCCATCTAATAAGGGTACTGGTAGGATTGGGTGTCACTATTTTTAGTATCAGAGCCTAGGTTAGCGAGCCTCAATTGATAGATTTTGGATTATTTAGAGTTACAAGTATGAATAAGAGGAATAGTTGATAATCGAACACTTTTGTGGACTTACTAATTTGAGTATGGGAGTTAATTAAGATTATGAATTTAGAATTTATATATGATAATGAATATATTGAAATTGTGCGCACTTTAAGTATGGAATTTATATTTAATGGAGTAGTTTATAAGTCATCCTTCAAATAATTCTCATATTCTCACAAGTTATATTCTTATAAATTATCTCTACTAACACTTTAATCTTTATCATAACTTATACCTATATTACAAGATAGAATAATTCAATCACTAACTCCATTAAATATAAATTCCATACTTAAAGTGCGCACAATTTCAATAGATTGAAAATCGAATACTTTTATGGACTTACTAATTTGAGTATGGGAGTTAATTAAGATTATGACTTTAGAATTTACATACGACAATGAATCTAATGAAATTGTGTGCACTTTAAGTATGGAATTTATATTTAATGGAGTAGTAATTTATAGGAATATAACTTGTGAGAATATGAGAATTATTTGAAGGATGACTTATTTTTAGAAATTTGATGATTGAGAATTTAAGATCGATTAACGATTATGGTTAATAAATATTGTAGATGATGATGAGTCTACTAGAAACTTTATGCTCGTTGCTGAATGAAAATCATATTCAATGGTATAATATATTGAATTATTTCACCTTATAATAAAGGAATTAATTTATGATAAAGATTGAGATTAACTTGGATGTGATTTATCGAAATATTAATTTTATGAGGATCTATATGAATGGTTTGAGGATATATATTCTAATAAGAAAACCTGAATAAGAAAATAAATCATATTAGTAGGCTTGAACTTATTATCTAGCTTAGTTGAATAATGATGTGACATTGACAGTAAGGTGTAAATGTCAACCATAGGTACTTATCAAGTAAAAAGGAATGCTATAGTATGATATATGCATAATTCATAACTTATATAAGATGTGAGTGTAGAAAAATAGTGGTTACACAAATAGATGTATGACTATAAGGAACAAGAATTTCAGATAAAATCTTTAATTGTAGTTGTTTTATGCTTAAGGAAATTAAAGGTATAGTCATTACGGAAGACAATTAGAGAATATAATTGATTAATTTAATGGAACAGGTGCATGCTTTGGAAATAGAATAGATTAGAAATGAAATGGAGAACTCCAAGTCTTAAGTTAAGTTGTATTTTTTAAAGGATGTTAGCTATCTTAAGAAAGAAAATTTTTATTAATGAAAAGATCATTACTACATAAGAGGTAAAGAAGGAAATCATTAAATAAAATTTAAGAGTGAAATTTAAAAGGGGTAAGCAGATTCTGAATGTAAAAGTGTAAGTTTAAATGCACAATAGAATGATGCGGCGAAAGCATAATGAATAGACTTTTGCCTAAAGCTATATTGATGATTAGTCAATTAGCTAAAATATCCTACTATAGATGTGTATAATTGTGAATATTGAGCATAGATTTAATGAATTCTATAGACAATAAGAAATATTAAAATTATAGGATATTAGCTGATCAGTTATTGCTAATAATGTCTTGGTGATAAAGACTATTGAGATATTGCGAATATTAGCAAATAAGTTATATACGAAGATAAGGTTTAATGAGGCATTTAATTTTATTCTCCTAAGAAGATGGCAAGGATTAGAAGAGAAAGGTTAAACTACTTAGAATAGAGTTGGAATTAGAGCTACAGGTAGAGGTAGAGGGTGAACTGCTTGAGGAAATAAATTTGTTAGTGTTGCTAGAGTAAGGATTTCTAGTAGAGGTCGAGCACAACTATATGAATCACCTCCATCATCAGCTTTTATTGGTAATGAGAGGAGTGAACCATAAGAAACTTGAACAGGTAGTGTGCAAGAAAGCTTATGGTCTAGAGTGTTAGTGCCTATCGATGGAGATGTTCTAAGAATAGCCCATGACTGTCAACACCCTCCACTTATCATATAGTTGGATGTTATGCCATTAGCGCATACCTTTGCGACTGTGATTATTAAAGGGAATAAATACAAAAATCCTAGAGAATTGATTAAATATACCAATAAGTATGGGGCATATAAGTTTTATAGTGCCTTAAACCTTGGACGAGTTGATAGGTGGATGAAATTAATAGAAAATGCTTTTAACACTTTGCAGTTAAGTAATAAGGAAAAGATGAGTAATGTATATGAATTAGTGTTTGATAAGGTCAAAGATTAGCAAATTAGAGTTAAAAGTTTGTATAGTGAGACTTTAATGTGGCAAGTATTTAGAGATGAATTTGATAAAGAATATTTGACATAAAGCTACAAGAAAGAAAAGGTAACATCATTTACTTCCTTGGTATAAGGTTTGATGATAGTAAGAGAATATGTAGATAGATTTAAGAACTTATATCGATATACCAAAGATATGTGTCCTACAGTGGAAAAGAAAAGAGAGAAATTTAAAGAAGTATTACATATATTCTTAAGGAGTAAGCTAAGTACATATATTAGTACAACGTATGAAGAATAGGTGGAGAAGGCCATAGAACAAGAGAAGCTAAAGTAAGAATTAGAATAAACTATAAAATCTAGGGCTATGACATAATTAAAATTTTATAGACGATCTAAAAAAGAAAAAGGAAAGGCGAAATTAAGATCCTATCTTTACTCTAAGGGTAAAAACAAGGTTGGAGGAAACCTTCAATTTAAGAAGGTTCAACATCGATAAGACAGTCAAAGGCACTGCCTAGGTAACAACCAAATATAAGCCTCGTGCAGTTACGAAAGATGTTTCACTATAGTGTAATAAATATAAGGCAAGTCTTGTAGGTGACTGTACTAGGATGAAAGCTAAATGCTTTTGATGTAATTGAATATGACATTATGCACGAGAATGCACTCAAGAAATGCAAGAGAAAATATTTGACTAAGGATCACATGCACCATAGAATATAATAAGAATGGAATGGCTAGCGCCTTGCTGAATTAGATAATAAGACAAGGTGAATTTGTTGAGGATATACAATAAGCTAAGATTCATGTAATGGCAGGGCAAGAAGTAATAAATTTGTATGGAGCTAACAAAGGTAAATTTAGCTTGTATGGTAAACTAGTACATATATAGAAAAGCCATTACACTATATGTTTATTTATAATAATAATGGATATTACATAAAGATGTGTTTGTAAGGTTAAGTGGGGGAAGCGAGCATATGATCTTATACACCTATTCATACATAGAAAAATCATGAATGTTATTAAAAATATAGGCTTAAGGTTTAAGGTTAGATTTGATTTATTTCAAGATATAGAAGCAACATTTATGGTGACTATGACTAATAAGAAAAATGTTACTAGTATAAGAGCAGTTAAAGGAATTATTAAATTGAGTAATATGATATAAAGTGAGAAGTAAATTAGATGATAGTTAGTTCCAAGTGATAATAAGCGAAACATATGTATTGCGAGTTGTGAAAAAGAAGCTCAAGTGTGGTAAAGCTATCACATAATTTTAAAATAAAATGTTATTAAGTTTAACATAGGCGGTAAAGTGATCACACAAATTAAACTATTAAAAGAATGCAATAAGATTTGGAAAATGTGGTAAATGTTCTACAAAAATATGTTTATACAAATAAGAGGAGGAACAAATGTTAAAGATGTAGAAAGTGTAACTTGAGGTCTTGAGGTTAAACTTGATTCAATATGAGGCATGTTAACTAATTTGATTATTAATAAGGAATATGTTAGTATAAACATAGGTGAGAAAGTTATTAAATTTTACAATAAAGAGGAAAACTTTAATGAAAGGATTCGTAGATATGCTAATTAAAGATGGAAGAATTTTAAGGTTTACAGCAAAGTGATTTTTATGGATAAGATACTCTAACAAGTACCCATTGAATTTTGACAACTTTTTAGAGGGGAAGAATTATAATATCTATATCCCTAAAAAGTATGAGTTGATGCAATTATAATAAATAAAATAATTATAAATAAAAGAAATTTAAAGTGAAAAGAAATTAAAGAGCTTAATTTAATACAAAAAAATTAATTAAGTAGGGAGAAGGATTCAAAACAAAATCATAGTAAGTTGGATGGATTAAATTTAAAATAATTTAGTGAGGTGTCAATCATTTAGAAAGAAAGAGATGAGGTGCATGTATTTTAGAGAGTGTTTGGATAGGTGTAATGTTTTAAAAAATATTTTTTGTAAGGATGAAAAAAAAGCTTCCTGCATGAGGAAGAAAAGGTGATAACTTGAAAGTTTTGGATTAGGAAGATCAAACTTGCAAAAGAAAATCAATTGGGTGTGAAAAGAGTTGATCAAAGAGAGGTTTAGAGATTTGGATTGCTGAAATTTATGAGTGAAAACTTATGCCTTTTCTCTTAACTCAATTCTACTTTGTTCTCAATTTATATCCTTTAAAATTCTAAAATATTTGGGTCTTGATATGGTTTAAAATCTGAAATTTATGTTGCTCTCTTGAGATCTCTGTTATTTTATTCATACCTAATTCTTCATCATATTTCTTTCCATGGAATTCTTGATAAAACTTGCACATTTCTGGTTATGCTATATTGATTCTAATATTGCCTAACTTGTTCATTAAATTTCTTTTATTGAATTGTGAAACTTGGATGAACAAAAGCCTTAATGACTTAACAAATGGTTTGTGAACGTGTTTGAGAATATTAAGTTATGAATTAACCTGGAATGTTGAAAATTTTAAGTTTTTGGGTGAGTTAAAAATGCAGACTGGAGTATTAGAATCTAGTGAAATTAGGTCCTCATGGCATAAAGGCTTTTCCTCTATGTAGAATTTGATCACTTGAGTGATTAAGCAGCACCCCAGTAACTGAGACAATGACCCAATGACTGAACTGATGCCTCAATGTCTAAAATGGCGCCCTAATGCAGTATTGGTTGCTCCTCTAGATTAAAATTGAGGCCAAAGAATGAAACCGAACTTATACAATTAAGGTTAAGCTAAGGCTAACTCAAGCAAGAAATTATTAAAGTACAAATAAATATGTTTTGTGTGTAGTGAAAAATTTAGAGAATGACAAGTTATCTGGAAGTTGTAATTAGAAAAAAAGTACCAAATAAGGTTCTATGTCATACTTGAATAACTAAGTAAATATTCTTATACAATCCGAAGTAACCTATCTCGGGTTTTGATATTAACTTATGAAATCAAAATTTAAACAATTGATTCCTAAAATCTCTAAAATTTAACTATGTCCTAGAATCATAAAATAAAACTCTAAAATTACGCCAACTTTTAACATTGAGAATAAATTGACGTTTAATGTTCAATTATATAAGTGTATGGAATAATTCAAAAATGTTCAATAATATTGTACTACAAGAAAATTCATAAAGTGTACACGCGAAAGTAAGCAAAAAATATAAGAACGTGATATAATTATGCTATGACTTTAAGCCTTTAAGAAATAACTAATTAAAGAGCACTATATATATATATATATATATATATATATATATATCTATATATATATATATACTAAATAACATTAAATACTAAACTAATACCAAAACTAACCTGAATTAAATTAAACAAAAGAGACAAGATAAACAAAAATGAGAAATATCTATGAAGATGAATTGTAATGACTATAATACGGTGGTATGTAAGAACTTTTTAAAGAATGATATAACTATGAGTACTTGCACAAATGTTACTAAGAGATAGTAAGTA
>CATIWO010651464.1:0-13255 GCA_949673435.1 Macaranga tanarius
GAAGCCACATCACCAAAACAGTTATATTCTTCGGCCACTCTTAAATTCATCTTCTCCAGAAGATCCAACAAATTGTTTGTCCCCTATAACCATGATCATGGAAGAACAAATTAACAAATAACAACATTGTGCAAATACTCAGAGGCAAAGGATCGCAAAATAGAAACAGAACTGAAGACATGAAAAAATGGGTTTTCGGGTTTTGACACCTGAAGTTCGCCTTTGACCATGGTTGAAACGCTAGTGAATAGATCATTTAATGAATCAGCAAGTTCATCTTGAACCTCCAATTCCTTGTCCTTCCCAGCAGACATGGCTACAATTTTTTTTTTTTAAAAAAAAAGACCTAAAAAAAAAGTGCTTCTCAGTTTTCGGCATCAAAGATTAAGAGGTAAAAAGGCCCCATTTTTGTGCTGAAAGAATGATAATAAGCATGAACAATCAAGTTTTAACATCTTCATCACATTATTAAGGAACAATTCCTACATATCAATAACAATAAAAAACACCCTTTTCAGCACCATGTCACAGTCATATGCAAGAATCCAATTCAATTCAGTTCTAATAAGTCAATTCTGATTCTTGAAGCTAGAATTCAATACAATTATTGCCAAAAATGACATGATTTTTTTGCAAGAATTTAATTGAATTGAATTCTTAAAACATTATTTATTACAAGGCATCTACGAAGACAAATAATCAACAAATTCTAGCAGTCAAATTAATGATTAATTCTGTATAAATCAATGAAATATCTATATAGTTTCTTCTTCACAAAAAAAAAAAAAAAAATCAATCTTTGGTAAAAGAAAGAGCAACAGAAAAGAAAATTTAATTAAACCAAGAAATGAAAATTGGTAAAAACAGAAGTAATTACCAGAATCAGCTGATAAATTTGAGTCCTAAATCAACCTGTGAGTCTCTATCAACTGTTGTAGGGTTTAGAGATTAGGAATTGCATCAGGTAGTTGAAGACAGGTAACTCAGTGTCATTTTTGTAGTTATTTGTAACAAAAAGGGAATATATTGTCATTTTACATGGGCTGTTCAATGTTCATGGTAAATTGTGACCTGCCTAAATTGCGGAGGTCAGGCAAAATTCATACACCCACAATGGCCATACAACAAATCAATTGGCCATATTCAAATCAAATTCATGTACAAAAGACAAACTCATCAATCAGTAATCAACCAAAAACCAAATCAGCTCTAACCCAAAAAAAAAAATGCCAAGGTGGTTGACTCCTCTTTGATTCACAGTAACAGGAATGGAAAAAGGGACGGAGACACCCAGAATCCAAAAAAGCCAGAAATGGAATCACTGCTTAGTCATGGGAAAGGCCTTCAATTCTCAGCTTCCAATTGCTCCAAATGAGAAACAGACGGTTCAATGAAGAATATGAAAAAGTAACAATAAAACAGAAATAACATTAGGCCCAATTATGTAAGTGGGCCTTGGCCCATGCATTAAATAGAATTACAAAAGTTATCATAAAAAAAATCTTATTGAAAATTTATTTTTAGATAATTAAATAATTTTTTTATAACATTCATAATTTATTAAATTTATATAATTCAAATAAAAAAGATTATAAAAGTCTTTTATTTCTTATTTATTGAAATTTTAATCTAAAAGTGGCATTGTATTCTCAACCTTAGAGCCTAAATTATAAATTATTCCTCCTAGGTCTTCATGATAGCAATATTCCATTGACATCTAATAAAATTTTAAAATTTTTGCCAATAATTAAAATCCTATACCAAATATTAAATGTGATATATATTTTAAATATTTTATACTTAATTAATAAAAATGTAATATATATATTAAATATGTCATAAATTCAACTATTAAGTGCAACAAATATTTCTAAAATCATCTAATAAAAACATATACAATACAAATATAATTTCGGTTAAAATATAAACTGATTATATATATATATACTTTTTGAAATATACAAAATACACGCACACATTGAATCGGGGACAGAACACACTAAAAATCATGACAATTTAAAAATATATATTTTTAAATTAAAAGATATTTTCTTTCCTAAAAGATAGATTTCATTAAGAAGAAAATTCTATCAAATAATTATAAATGACTTTTCCCTACAAGAATTTAATACTATAAATCTAGTTTACCATTGAAAAGACTTAATTTGTGACTTTTATTTAGATAAAAGCTATATTCATATATGTCAGTTATACAAATCAATTTTGTTTTTGTTTTTGTGTTTAACATGTTTTTTTTGGTATCTTTTAGATAGTTTTAAAATATATTTTTAATATTTTTATGAAAAAAAAGCTCAAAAAATTAAAAGTATTTAAAAATAATAAAAGCTATAAATTTAAATGTGCAATAAATGAAAACAGAAATTAACGTATATTATTAATTAATAATTAAAAGTTCAAATGTGTAGATGTATATTTGATTTTTTTTTTTTTGTAATAGTAAAAAAAAAAAACTATACGTGTATTATTATTGTCTTTTTTCAATGTACAGTATTAACTACAAAACACCCAAAAATCATTATTCATTTTACATTTAAAAATCATATCCAAATCAAATTATTTCCAAAAATTCAGTTTTATCACTCTTTTCTGGCTCAAATTGATTGAGAATGCAAATTAAAACACATATGCATCTTGCTGAGTGGAATGTGTTGTATAACTATTCAGTTTTTATGTGTGGGTTCTCCACTTCTCCAAGTTTACACCCCAAAACACAAGCCAAATCTAGAAGTACATCCATAGTCTACACATACTCTCTCAAATAAAAGAAATAAAAGTATTAAAACCATGCCATCTTCCATAACTTTTTACATAGAATTTTGCATTTGCATCTAAATCATATGGTTAATTTAACCTAGTTGACAAGGAACTTGAAGCACATTGGTGTGCTACTAGGAAGCCCAATCCCAAAAACAAAATCTTATTGTTTCACTTTCAAATCCAGAGGACCCCTCCATCCACCACCCACCCCCACTTTGTTTTGTTGCCAACTCCCAACACAAAACTCCTCTTTTTCCACCATCCTAATCCTCCTACCTCTTTCTCAATTCTCATCACATTATTTTTTGAACTTGTCCTTCTCATTATATTTATTAATTATGTTTAATTTCTCTATTATATTCCATCATCAAAAACCATGTTATGCAACCAATTTTCACATGGATTGATGGTACCATTATTTAATATAAAAGGGTTTTCTTGCATGAGTGCACATTTCAAACATCTGGTTCTATAGCATTTGATTTTTTTTTTTATTACAAATTCAGTGTCCATTTTTGTTTTTGTTTAATCTGGGGAGGAGGCAAAATCATATATTGAATTTATATCTCTTAATATTTTAAGATCTATATTACTTAAATTTTGGCGTATCTATTTATATGTTTGGTCTGAATAATTAGCTATGAAATTTTATAAATGGAATACTGGAATCATCCTCTAAACAAAATTAAGGAATGAAAAGTTTATAATTTCTTGATAACTAATAGAAGTTCAGTGCACGTCTATTTCTGCTTGATCACATTGCATATATGTCTATTTTGCAGTTTTTACGTGTTATGAGGGGAATCAGTTTCTTCCATGAAATCATCATAACAAATCAATAATGTCAATTTGTTATTGGAAAAGATGATTTTGGATCGATGTCAAGAGACCGTTAGATATAGACAACAAGTTGATGGTTAATATTTGGCCCAAATGCTAATATTTATATTTTCCTATCAATTAAAAGAAAAGAAAACAAAGGAGATCATAGTGTTTTTTTTTTTTTTTTTTTTTTTTTTGGGGGGGCGGCGGTTGGGGTTGGGGTTGGTGGGTGGTGTCTTGCAAAGTTACATCTTCAAGTGTAGAACACTTAATGTATCATCTTTAAATTTCAGCAAATGAGTTTTTATTCTTTTTTTCAAGAAAACTTTTTATTTATAAAATATTTACAGCAAAAATAAATTCTACTACTATTTAAAATTTGGGTAATTTACTAACGCCCTGAAGTTTGGTCAAATCTACTAGTCCATTTTTATATTTTTAAAAGTTAACTAATAACCCTGTCAAGTTTGATTTTATTAACTATTTATAGCTCCCTTCCTTCCGTTAACTAAATAGCCCCTCAGATTTTATATTTTTATTGTAAACCTGATGGGGTATTTAGTTAGTAGAAGGAAAAAATACTTAATAAAATAAAACCTAAGGAAATATTTAATTGTCTTTTAAAAATATAAGGACAAACTAGTGAATTAGAATAAATCTCAGGAAATGTTAGTAAATTACCCTTAAAATTTCTCTTGCTTCCCACACTAAATATTAATATTAAAACTAATTGAATTAAGTTTAATTAAATTAAAGTCTTACATTAAATTATATATTAATTAAATGAGTTTTGTCTGTGTTTAGAAATATATCCTAAATATACATTAAACTATTTATATTAATAAGTCCAATCATGTTGGGTTTTATGACTAAAAAAATACGGTGAAAAATAAAAACAATTTTCACAAAACCCAAGGATTCATGCAAATCAATTAAATTAAAAGAAGGACGCATAATCTTAATACAGAACAATGGTAAAAATGTTGGAAGAGAAAGAAAGGGTTCACTTTGGTGACACTTTATCTCAAACTTTTCAAATCGTTTGTCAGATAGAAAGCATCACCGTTACAGCAATGATCTCTACTAGTATCCACACGAATAGAAATATCTTATAACCTTTGATGATGTGTGCTAGCATATATAGAATTCTCTAACTCTGGTTTGGTATTTTGGTATTTATATATTCTATTTATTTTTTGTGTTTTAAGAAATGAATGTAATTTGAGATAAAAAAAAAAAAACATAAATACACATACTAATATGATCTTAATAGAAAAACTCTAACAATCTCAAATCAACCCACACACATCCAAGAAAATATCAAAATTTATGGAACAAATAATTAACAATAAGGGATAAAGATAAAGAAAGAAATCCTAAATTCTTTTAAATCAACTAACCCAAACTTTAGATATATTAAACCTAAGACCCTTCGTTATAAATTGATCCAATTAATTTAGAGTGATTTCCGCAACACCCTAAAAAAAAAAAAAAAGGAGGATGATAAGGAATAAAGATGATCGCCACAAGCAATTAACTTAATAAGGTCAATTTAGTTCATGGAAGAACCAAAGAAAATAAATTCCTAGAAATGTTATTGATTTCAAACTTAATTGTTTTTACATCAAGAATAATGCTCATTTATAAGAAAATAAAGGTTATGAAAATCTTATTAAACTTAGGACTCCTGAACTAAACTCTAAAAACTAAAATAGGAATCAAAATAATAAAATTCTAATTAATTTGGATTTGATTTAGAACATACAACACGACCGTGTTGGTGGCCGTGTTCAAACCCTCAAAAATAGGTAATGCTGAACATGGGGAGAGATATGAGCGTGTTACAGGGTGTGTTATAGGTACAGGCATGAATACGGACGTGTACCCTACTAGTCGATTTTAGCACCTCTAACACGGCCATGTGCTACGGGATATAAGCGTGTTGACCTTGAAACTCCTTCAAAACCTTGAAAACTCACAAAAAAAAATTGACAAGCTTTGATGATGATTCCTCCACTTTAACATGTTCAAAATGCATATTTTCCTTAGCTAGAAGATTGTAGATCAACTTTGAAAGTGCCGTTAATATGTTTGACTCGATTTCTTGACATTGGACCTCCAATTCCTTGTAAAGTATCCTTTAACCCTTTTTGTTGACTTTAATTCTCATCACACACATATAATATATCTCAATCTGATACAACTATTAGAATTTGATTCATATTCAAATTTTTTTCAATAGTTGTTATCAGATTATATATGTTATTTTAACCATTTAAACAAAATTTTATTTAAATTTAAATAAGATAAAAATTATATCCGAAGAAAGAGTTTTACTTAACATTAACTATCTAAAATCAATGAACTTGGTTATTATCAGATTCAATGAATCTATACATTTTTTAAATTTAAAGAACCTGGACATATATACATAAGATCAATGAACTTGGTTACTACTATATTTAATATTAAATTATTTATTTTTATTTAAATTAATTTAAATTAGTAAATTATTTTTATCAATATTTTAATTAATATTTTATTAATTATTATTATTTTAAATTAATTATTATTATTAATTATTAATTATTAATTATTAATTATTAATTATTAATTATTAAAATTTAAAATTATTATTAACAAATTATTATTAAATTAATTAATATTTAATATTAATTAATATTTTAAATTATTAAATTTTTTTAAAAATAATTTTTGTTAAATTAAATTTATTAAATATTATTTTAATAATGAATATGAACATTTTCTAGACTCAACGAACCTGGACATGGTTAATCCGAAATCTATCTTGGACCTATTCTTAGTTTAGGTTCACATATTATTAGCAATGGGCTTGAGATTTCATTTTTGAACAAAAAATCATAGGCAGCCTCTAGTAAAACATTATTATTATCCAAGTTATGTGAAGACCGGTAATCTGACATAATCCAATTCACATTAAATATTAAAGTCCTTTTGTCGCAAGATATTTTGATTGAATATAAAATATGGTTTATGTCATCCTTACATACATAATGCAATCAAATTACTTCTTGATCCTTAGTAGACTGATATTGATAACCATTATCAACTAATTGTAGCACGGTTATGCATTTTTACTTCAGTCTTACTTATTGAAGGGCGCGATAATATCTTTTACATAATAATTTATGAGGGATAAATTCCTTCTCTATCATTCACATTTATCACATGATCTATTTTACATCCAATAACAATCTATAACATCATCCAATCAAAGATAATGTAAAATTGTATCAAAATATAAAACTTGTCATGTTAGAAACAATGATGATTTCAGGTCAGAGGACTCATGTAATATTATTGTAATGAGAAATAATGAGAATTACTTATGATATTTATCCATGCAGTATTCTCATAGCATATCGATCCAATATATATTTTTTCAACTATGTACCTATAAGTTAATATCCGTCAAACTACATATTAGTTTTTATTCATTATTATTCCATTGATAATGACTGACTATGAATAATTTAAAATATAATTCAATTTTTACCTAAAAGTTTTCCTATCAAGTCATATACTTGATAATTTTAGGCAGAATTAACTATTCGTGAAATTAATTTTGAATTAAAGTGATAATGAAAATGAAATGCCCATTTTATTAATAAAATATTAATATGACAAAATCAAAATATGGTCATTACATAATAAACCTAGGGCATATCACTAACATGTCAATCATATATATAATACTTAATATAAAACGTTCAAAATTTTATCACTTAATTACTCGTAGTGTAATACTACATGTAAATAAAAGGATAAGTACATTTTTAATTCTTATGATTTAGCCTTATAATAAAATTAGTCATGTGATTTATTTTGCAACATTTAAGTACCAAATTTTCATATTTCTTAAACCTTAGTATTCTTATAAATAATATTATGTGCTTTAATATTAAAATAATATAAACTTTTAACAACGAAATAATATATTGAATGACATAGTATTCAATTAACTATAATGAATTTATAATTAATCAAGTTTAAATGTATTTTTAATTTTATTATGAATAAAAAATAATTTTTAAAATTTATTTATAATATTTTTAAAAATAACCAATTAGTTAGATAGGTTATAAATCATATATAAAATAAATTTATTACTAAAATTTAATATTATATTAATTTTATTTTTATGGATAACAATAATATTGGTTAATAAAATATAAAAATATAATATATTATTTATATAATTTATTTTATTATAAAACGAAATCACATAAATTAAAATTATACTTATCCTTAAACAAAAATGTTCTATGAAACACGTAAGGGAAAACGTGTGCCTAAGCAACGCGTTTAATGGGGTTTGGCTTATAATAATATTCTTTTGTTGGATCATAAGCAGAAGTTACCTTTGGCTTGGCTTTGGGAATATTATGAATTCACAATTCCAAATACATACCATTGTTTTTTTTTTTTTTCAGTTTTCGTTGCTTCTTCATCCATCTAACATTAAATTCAGTCAACAAATTATTAGTAATAGACCATTCTTGAGATAAATCAAAATTTTCTTATAATTTGCATCTCTATATATATTAAACTAGCAAATGCAAAATTTAGAAATGGATCCTTATAGAAGTAGCTTTAATTTTGCTAAGGTTTCTAATCATAAGCATATATATATATAAAGTTGTATCTTCTTTTCTATATATGGTGGATAAAATAATTGGTATGATTTTAATTGTTTTATATCTAAATAATAATTAATTAATATATTTTATTTAATTCTAATAAGCATTTATCAATTTTCATTTTAAAAGAATATCTTTTATATAGATAAATACTTTAGGTGTAGTCTATGGTGACTTTGTTTTTTGTAAAGTAAAACTTACTTTGTTAACACTTACCATTGGATGCTTTTATACACTCTCATCTAATGGTGATAAGAACAAAGTGAATACAAAGTAACCGTAGAATTTCCCAATACTTTATATGTCCAAAAACTATATATGCGTACTTTTACTTTTACACAAATTAAAAGAATATAGAATTTATATAATTGAACACACGCACACACTGGGTTAGGGACAAAACACACACCTAAATACGTGCTAACTCATATAACCCAAACACACACACACTCCACAACCAATGTGGGATCCCGAAAAGCCAAAATGGTATTTTTCTTATATGTCCCTATTAATGATAAATAATTCATTTTAATTTACTAAAATTGGTTAACTATAATAAAAGTGTAGGTTGAATAAATATTTATTACTAAATTAATAATTAATTAAAGAAAATAACTAATAATTTAAAATGAATAAAAATGATTTAATAATTTTCAGACGGAGAATAATTTTTAATGTGGACAAGAAAGGGTATTTTGTGGCTCCCACTAAACTACATGAAACTTCCACTGCATGTCAATTAATGGTCCCTCATCAAGTATAAGTAGCTTCGAAGAAAGAATCATCATTGCCATGATCATTAATCTTAATTTCTTAAAAACCAAAATGGCCATTTTGTAATTAACTTCCCAAAAACCTTAACTTAGTGCTATAAATACTAAAACATTACCATTAACCTCTGATCATCATCATCATCTAGCACTAAACAAAACCAGCAAAAAAAAAAAAAAAAAAAAACCATTACCAAGAAAAAAAAGAGAGAAGTAATTTTATTTTTTCAGTTTATGTGTGTTAAAAATGAGGCATGGAAGCAACTCTAGTGTACCAGCACCACCACCTTCACATAATGGAGGATTTCAGCACTGGAACTCTCCTGCCCCTTTCCTCTTTGGTGGGTTAGCTTTAATGTTAGGACTCATTGCTATGGCATTGATGATTCTAGCTTGCTCCTGCAAGAAACCATCATCACCATCAAGTTCATCAACTAGAGATCATCATCACGAGGCTGAAGAAAAATCTCAAAATGGTCATAAAAGAGCTGAGCTGCAGATGGAGATGGAGCCAAAGATTGTTGTTATAATGGCTGGTGATAGCAACCCCACATACTTTGCCAAGCCTGCAGCTGCTTAATCAATTAGAATTTGCATATACTTACATGGAAGCCAAATTGTACAAGTTTAGTGATTAGCTAGAAATTGGTATTTGATTAATTGTTGACACATACAACTTCATATTTATATACTTTTTTCTTCTTCTTCTTGTTTCTTTTTTTTTTTTAGAATTTTTTGTTGGAGTCTGAGGGAACATATGCATATGTAATTTATCAGAACTCAAGAAAAAAACTTGTAGCTGATCTAGACCAATTAATCTAGTTTGAGGCTTCTGGGACCTCATATCCCATGGCACCACTAAAATTAAATCTTGAATTATCATTGCAAGGGATTCGGATGGGAGCAACTTGTATGGTGTTCTACATTTGGATGAAACCTACTAGTGTGGTGTGGTGTCCTATTCTCATAGGTTATAGAGTATAGTCCTTCCCCTCACTAACACTATTAACTAACTTTCGTGATTTTATTGGGTACTAAGAAGCGATAAATAAAATTTTATTCTTGGTTGATGAAATACTTTGATCAATTAGATATATATTTAGCCAAGAGCAAAACCATCCTTAAAAACTTGTTTCTATCTTAAAATTTAAAGAATTTATATATGATGAATTTGTTAAAACTAGTGTAACTAAAAGAAATTTGATTCAGTCAACATATGCCTATATTCAAATTCATTTGAAGAAAAATAATGAATAATAAATAAAAATATACACGTGATTAGTTCATATGATTAAAATTTTTTTGAACGAATAAATCTATTTATTTGAATGAATGATGAGCTGACATAATTGAAATTATTCAAATGAGTGAATTCTGCCAGTTTAATTGAGAAAAATTGTGCATGCTATAATTTCATATCCATTCTAATACAAGGAAACAGAAAACAATAAGAAACTAAGAAGGAAATGTTCATGAAATTGCAAGGAAATAGGCCTTAATATGAAGTTGAAGTAGCTTATGGATGTATAGGGTATATTGTGAAAGGAATACTCTGATCACATGAGGAGAGTTGCACTATATATTTAGATAGCTTGGAGAACAAAAGTAATGGAGGAGTCCATTATTAGTCCAATCTGTTGGACAAAAAAAAAAGTAATTATTCAAAGAATTATTTTATGGAGGGTCATTTTAAGAATCATTAGGGACTAGAAAGTGAATAATATTGAGAAATTTCAGGACAGGTTGACATCAATATCATTTTTTTCTACGCTCATTATCAGCCACATCATATGTATGATCTCTTCCAAGGTTTCACATTCTTATGAACCAATGATGTTAGGCTTATTTTTGACTTAAATTTCAGAGACTAAGAATATATATATATATATATATATATATATACGCCATTAGTCTTGTATCAATGTCATCCTGGCATTTGAAGTCCTTGGTGGAAGACTAAGACATTAGTAAAAATGTTGATCATTAATTCCTGCTGACCTAAGAAGAAAAGCAAAGAAGAAGAAGAAAAGATAAAGAGGAATTGAAAAGCTGTTTGAAGAATTTTATTTGTGCATAAGATTTAGTTTTTAAAATCAGTAAAAAAGTAATTTAGCTAATATTTGTTTAAAATTATTGTAACGTATAAGTTTAAATTTTATTATATTTTATATAATTTATCAGTATTTAAATTATTTGACTTTTTGATTATTAAAAAAAATATATAATCTTTAAAGAGTAAAATATGGAGGTCATACTGCACTTGCCTCAGTGGCAACTCCCTTTATTGAAAAAGGTTACTTAATTTGCAACGCCAAGAACAATTCTAAAAACCAAAGTATATATACATATTAAAACGAAGAATTTTTAGCCTTGAAGCATTAATCTTTAAGATCGAAACTTCATTCGCATGCATATATTAATTTATGTTAATTGTCATATCAACACATGAATGAATAAAATCGAACTTTTTGTTAAGTTCGTGACATTTTGATTGAAAAAGGTTTTGAAGATTTTTTGAGGGATCTGTAGTAGAATGTAGAGGTTAGACCGTTGTTATTTATAAAATAAAATTTAAATTTAACAGTTCTATAGATGATCATGTTGAGATGTGCATTTTGTACAGAGAGAAATACAACCTGAAATACAGGTATATTAGTAATTGTGTAAAATTTTGTCATTTTATCCAGTAGTAAATAAGGCCTGATACGTGGTCGTAACTGTGTTTGAAAAATGTTTTTGTTCCAAAGGCGCATACAGGCCAATACATGGCCTTGTAATGTGCAGGATGAACACTTCTTATTTGGGAAATTATTTTTTCTCATATGTAAACATGTATTGCATTAGGGTTTTTGTAAATCTTATTTTGAGATGGTATAACTGTCGTAATACTTCTTTGTACGCTTTTTTATAGCATAGTGGAATCATTTGCTCCTCTATCTATGATTTTTTCCGTCTTGAAATTTTCTACATAAATTAAGGGTGTGAGAGCCTTCCGAGTTGACCGAACCGAAAATTAAATCGACCCGATTTGGTTCGATTTGAATTTTTTTATTGGTTTTTAATTTTCATTGCCAAACCAAACTGAAATTTGATTTAGTTTGCTTCGATTTTGTATCTAAAAATTTTGGTTAACCAAAATAACCGAAATTTTATTTTTTATTTTTTATTTTTTAAAAAAAGTTTAATAATTTAATATAAAAATACTAAAATAATTAATATTTCTAAAAATTTTAGTTATGTTCGGTTTTTATCATGAAAATTTTGGTTCGATTTTTGAGTTAGTTCGATTCGGTTAAATCAGTTCGATCAAAAAAATTCTCCAAAATTGACCGAACCGAGCGAATGAGCACTCCTAATTCTTTATTATTTTATTCATGTGTTTATTTATCTTTATTTGTGTACTTCAAAATAGCCCAATACCTTTAATTCAGTTTCTATATACTTAAAATTTTAAAAAATTAAAATAATTTGGTAATTTGGTTTGATTTTAAATAATTTTTTAGTTGAATTCAACCTAATTAAATTTTAATATAGGGAAAGTAAACGTTGGTTTTCATTTCAAAAGCAAATTATATAAAGTAAGATTAAACTATCAAAATTGAACCCAAAAGAGGGGTCATAGAAATTAATGTAGATGTTGCATCAACGTCACCTACATATATATATATATATATATTGAAGTGGAGATTGAAGAAAAATTTACACACAATAAGATTGACTCACAACAGTCATTATTTAATCTTTAATTATCAGCAATGGTCATCAAATGGGTCTTCCAACTACAATATTTTCTTGTATTGTTAGATAACTATCATTGACACAATCAAGAATTTTTGTTTTTCAATATTGTTATTGCTGGATTAGGTTAAACATAGATGTGGCCACTCGAAAATGTACTTTCTGCAGTTACTGTTACTATTGGGAGACAGAGAAATTTAAACATATAGATATGTGGGTTTTGTTAGAGATGGAAAATAGTCTAGAAGAGAAGTGCATTTCTACATCATCAATAATGGCAATTTCCACTAGTTTTAGTTAATTAGGTTTCTGTACATTTATACACACACTACTACAAATTCCACCTACAGCTACAAAACTTAGCCACAAACATAAAAATTGTAGCTAAATATAATTTATAGCTACACAAATTATAACTGCATAGCTAATTACACAAACAAAAATTTGATTAGCCACAAGCATTAA
>CATIWO010651465.1:0-25483 GCA_949673435.1 Macaranga tanarius
AATGAGTTTGTCACTCATATTATCAACTCTTGATAATAAACTCATTCAACATAATACTAAGGGTAAATATTCAAATAAACTTAACACTTAATTTAAATGAATATTTCATTGCCATAGGGATAAATATACAATGTCTACATATAATAATATCCCTAGGGCACATCTATACTAACACTTACATCATATCTTAGGGGTGAAATGCAGTGTCTCGAACACCGTCTTACAATTCACCAAACCATGTCATGTCCCGGATATGGACTTACTATCTCTTAGTACCATATGTTCTGGTGCTCATCGTCATATCCTTCTTAGGGGTTCTTATGTATTCATGTATTATTTTTATTTTCTCATGTTTGATGTCATTAGTGCACTTTATATCTTTAGTCTCTGTATTGGAGACTTGAATACTTTCTGTATTCACTTTAAAATTTGAAGGTTGTGGCATTCTCACTTTAGCTTCTCTATTTATTAAGTTATGAAATCATGTATATACAAATTCAGATTAAATACATATCAGAATCATCTCAAAACAGCATTTTAGACCACAGAAGCATCGGCACAGTGTAGAGGCGCTGCCTCTGTGCCACTAAGGCGCTGCCCTAGTGACCTACAATTTATAGAGGCACCGCCTGAATAGCCTGAAGAGTCGTCGTCTGAGTAACTCTCTGAGGCGTCTCCTCAGTGCAATCAGGCGTCACCTAATCACATTGTTTTAACGTTAAAATTTTCAAAATTTTTTAACAACTTAAAATCAACTCAACATCAACTTGAAAACTTAAGAAATATAAAGAAAAGGAGAAGAAGAATTCACTCATAGAACTGCTGGCTCCTTCTTCTTCTTGCTACTCTCCTCCCGCTTTTGTTATTTTTTTTGGGGAAAGTATATTTTTGTACCCTGTGGTTTCAAATTTTTACACATCTAACCCTATGGTTTTTTTCGTGACATTTAAAGGTTTGTGGTTTAATTTTCTAACATTTTAATACCATCTCAACTAATATTGTTATTATTTTACAATAAAATATTAATATAACACTATTTTTCACTAATAAAAATATTTTACATGTGATTTACCATCAATATGACTATTTAGATACTTTTAGAAATATCATAAATTTATTTATTTTTATTCTTAATAAAATAAAAAATACATCTTATTTTTATTTTTCGTAAATTTATTTTAGTTTGTTGAATGATATACTACTTAGTAAATAATTTAACTATTAAATATTCATATTATTTTATCATTACATGATATATTTTTAATAATATTACTAAGAAGGGTACTAAAATGCGAGTAAAATTAAACCACATACCTTTAAATGTCACTAAAAAAATCACAGGAATAGATGTGTAAAAACTTGAAACTACAGGGTAAAAAATGTACTTTCCCCTTTTTTTTTTTATGTTCGTTTGGCACCAAAAATGGTGCCATTTGCAATTAACTTGCATGGCCAAGCACGAGTGAGTGTGGACATGACATATCCCCTCAACTTCATTTCTTTCAATTAAGTCCTTCCTCCAAACTTATTTTCATTACGATTTAGTCCTGACCCAAAATAACTTTAATCATTCGAGTGCGAACATAACATATGTAGCTCAAAATATAGCCTAAACATTGAAAGCTACTCAACTTATGATGGAACCGCATTTTTTGACTTCAACCCAAGATCTGCCAACCCAACGAACTCTGATTTGATGTGCAAGCCCAAACATGAAAACTTGAGATGTCTTTTAAATGTTCTAAAGAAGTCATTCTCATTGTAAAACTCCAAGGATGTTAAAACCTTCACCGAATCTTGAAGGTCAAATCTACCCAAACTTTAAAATTGCACTTTAAGCTCCAATATACTCCTAACTTACAAAACCAACTAAGCAGCTCATAATAATATAAAATATATTACTGAACTAAATGTAAAGGAATTAAAAATATGCAAACTTTGGCTCTCATCAATTTAATCCACAATGCCACAACTAATCCTAAATTTTAAAAGCTAATAAAGGGAAATCTTATATTTGAGACTCTGAATATGGTTATATATAATGCATGACATATTAATTCAAAGATATTGAACAAAATGAATTATGGATTTAAAAATTAGTAATACTTTTGATAATTCCTTGTAAAGGAGTATATGCAAGTACTTAACGTAACAAAAATAGTACTTTAAAGAAAGAAAACTTAATACACTGAAAACATAAAGGTAGTAAATGTACAACTTCAAGGCCAAGTACAAATCGACCTAAAAATGATAAATTAAATAGAATTGTAAAATCTCTATGAATGTGAATGTGTTTAAGAAAAATGTATAGTAATAACAACAATGTGTTGGTATAAATGAGCTTTTAAATAAGTGAATTTATAAGAACAAGTACATATATTACTAAATGATAGTAAGTCCATACTTAGGGTATGATAGGGTTCGATGATTTGGCAGAAAGAATAGTGTCTCGAACATAACCTTTTACCTTTTGTGAAAAAATGTAAAACCATTTCCAGGATACGACATTCAAAAGGAATTAACAAAAAATGTAACTCTAACTCCTCATAAGCAATTGTGACACCCCATTTCCACTAGCACCTTCACAAGATGATTATAACTCTCAGACCACCTAACTCAAGTACCAATGTGGCAGAGTATCACTTCTGACTCAAATCAAATCACACTTAAAATCTAACATTTGAAACTTTAAATAAAATTCCAAATACACTTATAAATCTCATTAAACATTTAAAACTCATGTCATTATATATATGGACTATCACCACATCGAAAGTTATAACAATTTAATTATTTTGTACCGACCTAGCCTCAAAAGTTGTGTTATACTAGACCAAAGTTAAATATTGTAATTGCGAATTTCGTACCCCTACCATGGGCTTATATCTATCTCTTAAGGTGAAAGGCTATCTTTGACATATTTTGCCAAATCACCAAACCTTGCCATGTCCCAGTTATGGACTTACTATCTCTTAGTAACGCATGTGCTTGTGCTCTTAATTTTATAAACAATTGTTTTGATACCTCTGCTTATAATTATTTTTAGCACGATATTTAGCACCATCATCAACTTTCTCAAATTTGCTTAAAAATTATAAGATTCTACATTTATAGCTTTTCCCTAAAATTTATGTTTAAAATAAATTCGAGAGATATCAATATATATGCATCTCATGTACACAATATTTTCGTTCACATTATGATTCTAGTGATTCTTTAATTGTTTTTATTATTTAATTTACAAAATCATCTCAAGCACAACTAACAGTAATTTCCATAATTTAATTTACTGATAATCTTTTCATTAATTCTGTTTTTTTGAATTTTCCATTAATTGCTTATACAAGGCTTAGATTTAGTTTTATTCAATAATCCTTGATCTTATTCTATAGAAAATTAATTTTAATAATAATTAGTTTGATACAAGTTTTCTCTTAAGAACACAAGCTTTTTTTTGGTATTCATATATTCTTATATTTGTATTTTTATATAAATTAATATAAATTTTTGTGTTATTTATTTATTTATTTATTATGGGAAAAGTTCAGTATCAACTCTGTTCATGGCAACAGTCAAACTATACTACATTAAGTACAGAAACTTAACGAAATTTCAAAAGAATAGTATGACAAAGTTACAAATATGAGCCATATCAAGGAACCAAGAAAGAACATCTTAAGCACCCTAAGTTCCGAACACTACATGAGCAAGTTTGCAACAAATAAAGGGAATACATATCAAAAAAATATATTACTTATACATCCAACTAGAATATAAAAATTCAAAGGAGAATTTAATATTAAATCAAGGAAGGGACAAAGAATTTCACTTATAAATTCAGCAATTTGTTCCCTTCCTTTCTCCTTTTGAGTATTTCTTTTCCAAATAATCTCAAATTCGTATATAAAGAGGCTAAGAATCCTATGAAATTGTCTATATGAATTTTAAATTTTTCTATGCGTGCACCATCTATGAATCTCATTAACTCTCTCAACATATCAATAACACTTAATTCCTCAAATTTTTACTTAAATCTATATTAAATTTTACATACAAATAGTTAACCTAATAAAATTTCAAGCTATATTTATTTATTAGCTTTACAGATTTGATTGCAAAAGTTTTTTTTTCTTCTTCTCATACAGCCTGCCT
The DNA here is from genome assembly GCA_949673435.1 of Macaranga tanarius. NCBI lineage: Eukaryota > Viridiplantae > Streptophyta > Magnoliopsida > Malpighiales > Euphorbiaceae > Macaranga > Macaranga tanarius. The sequence goes on from CATIWO010651465.1 coordinate 4,153, forward strand.
GTCTTAATTAAAATCTTTTCTAATCTAACCTTCGCTTTAGAAATCCCTCCTTTCCCAAGCTTCTTTGATGCTATTCCACTCTTTTTCTCCATCATACAACACTTGATTCCTTTAATTTGTTAGTTGAATGCTTTGAAATTTCAGGTCTTCATAAGTTTTTTATTAATTCTTCCTCTTTTTTTTTACCTTTCCCCACTCACTTCTGCAGCTACATTCTCCTCCTCTTCTCACTGTGACTTCTCATTTGCAAGTTCCTTTTTTTCACATGATGTTGAGAGAAGAACTCTAAAACAATAGCTTAATCTAGAAGCCTCAATCCTTGCTTAGTTACGTTTATGTTTCCCCTCTAAAAGACACATCACCATTTACTTCCTTTATATCACCATTCTTAAGTCCCTAACTTTCATTTCCATGCTTTAATTAATTCTCCATTAATTACCTTTATTTTCCTCTGCTTACTTATTTACCCAAATAGTTCTATCTTATACAATTTAATCATATGTCATTGTCTTTATTTTAATTCTTTATTTTTATATTTTTATATTTATTTATTTATTCATGAGTAAATAGTCTTTCAAGAATACGGACATTACAATTCTCACCCTCTAGAAAGAATTTCATCCTTGAAATTCAATTGATATTTACTATAATACCTTGACTATAAGGATCTCTTTATTTTTCAAATTATTTTTCTTTTTTTCCATATCATTGCACATTTTAACAATTTTCTCTTCTACATCTTGACCAACATCATATTTTTATTAACAACTATTTTCATTCACTAGCTAATATACCTCAAAATATGTTAAACTTAATGCTAGACCTTAAAATCATAATTCCAATAACATTAACATTGATTGCATATACAATAATCTGTTGTTATTCTTTTTTTTCTTAATCTTTATATATGCATCCTTATATACTATGTCATAATGTACACTAATTTTCCATAGCTATGCTTATACCTACTAGGTTGTTTAAATTTTATAATAAAATTCTAATAGGCATCACAAATGCAATTAATATTAATGGTTATTTAGCACTATGGCTATCTTAGTTGCAGGCGAATTTACCATACAAGCAAACTATACATTCATTTACATCATGTGAATTTTCCACTAGAATTTTAACTTGCCAACTAATTAATATTCACAATATTTCAGTAACCTTTACCACCAAACTATTAACTAATCAATTAATATCCTCGAAGTTTTAATATTCTTTGTTATCTTTAAATTCATCAAACCAAATCTTAAACCTTGAAATCATATTTCTGACATCACTCATGTTTTTCCTATGTTTGGGTAAACATGTAAAATTGTATACTAGTATTCTCTCGCTTATCCTCCCAAATACTATTATTTGTAATATTTTTTTCTTACTATTACAAATGGATAGATAGTGTGACAACTATTATAAATATATACTAATTTTACCCATTTCTAACAACATTCGTATGTTCACTTCAATATTTACTTTGTACTTAATACCATTTCATCCTAAAATTATGTGATTGCTTCATAACACTTATTGATATTCTTTTTATTTTTTTTAATTCATTATCATATTACCATTGATAGTGGTCATTACTAACAAGTTACTATTCTCGAGAATAAGTTAACTTAATTCTATATCTTATACTTACATCTCTAATGACATTATGTTCTTTTCAATAGATATCCAAGCTTATAGAATTTTATATCATCTTCGTACAAAGATAAATTCAATTAGTTTCATATTCATTACTGCTAAAATAATTTACCCTCTAGTAGCTATACAACTTCAATATTTCTTATCAAATACAAATTTCATCAACTTATGCTTTATGTTTACTATTATAAATGTCATCGGTGGGTAACCTTATATTAATCAAAATTTCCTTTTTTCTCCCTAAAATTCTCGATATTACTGTATAATTTAATATTTTTTCTATTTCCTAATGACAAAATTATTATATAAACCTTTTAGATTTTTTTCTCAAAATTCTCCACGTCATTGCATAATTTAATAATTTTCTCGTTTATTTCTCATATCCACGATATATCTCTTACTACTAATAGTCTCTATTAAATTAGTCTAAACTCTACAAAAGAGATCAAGTTTGGTCCATAACTTTAGGCTTACATTTCCATAACTATTCAAGGACATTAAATCTACTATTAAACATAAAACTTCAATTTTTTTATTTTTTTCGTTCACAAAAGAATCCTTCTCTTTGTGTCACTCTAATATATTCATGTGGATTATTGATACAACCCTCTGGTTATCTAATAACTAGAAACTATAACAATCTATTGGAACCTTTGCCCAAGGATCTATCTAGCATAAACTAAAAAGAATTAGAACCCAGTAGCTATCTAATAGCTAAAAACTCTAATTATCAAAGGGTTAAATTCACAATACGCTCGAAGCAAATTTGAAGATAGCCCTTGTAAGAACTCAGAAAAATTCAAATCTGAATTTGAAAATAATCAATATCAATCAACTTATGAAAAAAAATAATATTTTTACAAGTATTTATAGACTTATAATCCTAAACCTAAACTGATTCTAAAAGAAAACAACTCTTCAGGAATAAATAATTATACTCATAATTAGACACAAATTCTAATAAAGAAAATATAAATAAAACTCCTAATTAAATACAAAATTGGATAGGATTTCATTGTCGAGACACGGGCGTGTTATCATTATGAAAAACTGGCAGACTGTTTCACGGCTTAGAATACAGTCTGACCTTAATCATACACGGGCATATTTCGACTATGATTTTGAGATAGAACATTACACGGTCTGATGCACAGGCGTGTCTCTGGCCGTGTATCCTTCTGGACGTTTTAGGCTTTTTGAACACAGGCATGTCTGTGGCCCATGTACCCTATTGGCTATTTTGGATACTTGAAATATGGGCATGCAGAAGTCCACACAGGCGTGTATCATCTTGAACACAACTGACTAAGTTGACTAACTTAGTTTCTACCAAATTTCTTCCATTTTGCCCCCTATGCTCGAGATTCTCTTGTACAATACCTATAATGGCTTCTTTTATCCTCTTAGCTCATGATCTTATTATAGGTCCTCCACCATAGCTAAAAGGATTTAAATTTGGTGTAGTGTTCCCATGTCCATATGCATCACTCCCCCTTCCTCAAAAGGGAGAAGGTCAGAAACATTAAAGGTTGTAAAAATATTATACTCACCAGGGAGATCTAATTTGTAGGCATTATTATTGACTCTTGCCATAATTTGAAATGGTCCATCTCCTCTAGGATGTAACTTAGATTTTCTTTGAGTAGGAAACCTTTCTTTGTGCAAATGGAACCATACCCAATCTTCAGGCTCAAAAACCAATAATTATATGCAAACTCTATATAAGGTAAAATCTCATCCCAAGATTTCATATTCTTCTTAATTATAGCACGCATTAGTTGTCCTAAAGTTCTCTTCATAACTTCAGTTTGACCATCAATTTATGGATGATATGCAGTACTAAATAATAATTTAGTCCCTAATTTTGCTCACAAGGTCTTCTAAAAATAGGAAAAAAACTTAGTATCCCTATCACTCATAATAGTTTTACGTATACCATGCAAACGTACTATATTCTTAAAGAATAAATTAGTAATATGTGAAGCATCATCGGTTTTATGATATGGAATAAAATGTGCCATCTTAGAAAACCTATCAACAACTACATATATACTATCATTACCACGCCTAGTCCTAGGTAGTCCAAGTATAAAATCCATAAAAATGTCTACCCAAGGTGACTATTGAACAGGCAATGGTATATACAACCCATACGGATGCACTTTAGATTTAGCTTGCAAACATGTAATACAATTAGCATAATACTTAGCTACATCATATTTCATATTAGACCAAAAAAATGCTTATATAAAACATCTAATATTTTAGCTATGCCAAAGTGTTCTATCAAACCTCCCTCATGTGCCTCCTTAATTAACAATAAACGTAATGAACATTTAGGCACACAAAGTTGCTTTAGACAAAATAAATACCCATCATGTCTATAAAATTTTTCAAATGCTGTTATCTCACATGCATTATACACATTACTAAAATCACGATAATGTGCATACAATTCTTTAATATGCTCAAAACCAAGTAATTTAGCATCCAAAGTAGTATGTAAAACATACCTCCTTGACAATGCATCAGCTACAATATTTTCCTTACATGGTTTATATTTGATAACATAAGGAAAAGACTCAAGAAACTCACTCCACTTAGCATGTAATTTGTTGAGTTTATTCTGACCTTTCAAATGCTTCAAACTCTCATGGTCAATATGGATAACAAACACCTTAGACAATAGGTAATGTTGCCATGTCTCCAATGCCCTTACCAAGGCATACATCTCCTTGTCATATGTCGAATAGTTAAGTGCTGCGCCACTCAATTTTTAACTAAAATATGCAATTAGGTTACCCTCTTACATAACGACAATACCAATTCCCACTCCATAAGCATCACATTCAATCTCAAATATTTTATCAAAGTTAGGCAAAATAAGAACAGGTGTAGAAATTAATTTAGATTTCAGCATGTTAAAAGGATCTTCTTGTTCTTTACCCTACCTAAATCTAACATTCTTGTTAATTACTTTTGTCAAAGAGGTTGCTATGCTAGAAAAATCACATACAAAACGTCTATAAAAACTAGCTAAGCCATGGAAACTATGAATATTCCCGACATTCTTAGGTATAGGCTAAGTTTCAATGGCCTTAACCTTGTCATGATCCACCTTTATACCATGCTCACTAACAACATATTCTAAAAATATAACTTTAGGCACACATAATGAACATTTAGCAAGCTTAGCATATAACTTTTATGCTTGTAAAACACTAAGAATATATCTAACATGTATAACATGGTCCTCTAGTGATTTACTATACATAAGTATATCATCAAAATAGACAACAACAAATCTAACTATAAAATCTCTCAAAATATAGTTCATAAAACGCGTGAATGTACTAGGAGCATTAGTTAAACTAAATGGCATGACTAACCACTCATATAACCCATATTTTATTTTAAAGGCAGTTTTCCATTCATCACCAATTTTCATTCTAATTTGATGATACGCAGCGATTAAATCAATTTTAGAAAATATGCATGCACCATGCAATTCATCCAACATATCATCTAAATGAGGTATAGGATGGCAATACTTTATAATGATTTTGTTGACGCCACGATAGTTAATATATATACGCCATGTTCTATCCTTTTTAGGCACTAATAACACGGGAACAACACATGGGCTTATACTTTTCCTAATCAACCCTTTAGACAATAACTCATCCACTTGTCGTTGTAATTCCTTAATTTCTTCGGGATTGCACCTATAGGCTGGTCTGTTTGGAATTTGTGATCCAGAAATAAAATTAATTTGATGTTTTATCCCCCTTAATGGCAGTAAACCTTCAGGCATAGACTCATGAAATAGATCTTCAAATTCCTACATCAAAGCTTGAAAAGAACTAGGAAGAGAAGAGATAATTAGGTTAGAATCAAAAGATAAACATGCACCTTTGAATACCAATAGTATCTTAGGTTGCTTGTTTAGATAAGCCTTTCTAATTTCATTCTCTCTAGCATAGAAATTGCCTTTTACCTCTATTTTTATTACTTTTTGCACACTATGCTCTTCTTTTGCACGCGCACTCTCATTAATTTTTTTCTCATTGCGCATCCTCTCTATTTTCTCTCTTTTTTTCTCTTTATACTCACACCTCTCTTGGTTGTTCTCACAACTCTCCTTTTGCTAGTGCACCTTTTCTTTTTCATTTGCACTATTATATTTACTCAAAAATTTTTGATCTTTGTACACTTCTGTAGGTGTCATAGGTTACAAACTAATAGTTTTGTCATTCAACTTAAATGAATAATAGTTAGAAAAACCATCATGTATGACTCGCCTATCATATTACCATAGATGTTCTAATAATATATGACTAGCATGCATAAGAACTACACCACATAATATCTCATCATGATAACACCCAATAGAGAATGAAATTAATGCTTGCCTTGTGACCTTAATATCCCCATTATTATTCAACCATTGTAATCTATAAGGCCTAGGGTGTTTAGTTATTTTAAGTCCCAATTTATCAACTAAAACATCATTAACAACATTAGCACAACTCCCACCATCTATAATCATACTACACAATTTATTATCTATCATGCACCTAGTATGAAAGATGTTTTCACGTTGTATCTCTTCCTCCTTAGCTTATATGCTTAAGGCACATCTAGTAACTAATGTGTAAACTAGTCCTTGAGGAGCTGATTCATCTCCTTCTACATCAGATGCGTCCTCCAATGGTGGCATGTCACTCAAGTCATCATCATCATCCTTATCCTCGCTCACCACATCTCCATTGCGTAGGGTCATAATTTTGGCATTTGGATATTGTGCAGCCTTATATCCATATCCCATATATTTAAAGTGCTGAATATTACTTGACTTACCCTTAGATTTGTCATCTTTAGGTTACGCCTTTAGTGTAGTAACATCCTTGCTTTTGTTTGGCTCAAATTTACCTTTATTTATACTTGCCTCTCCTTCTTTGTTATTTTTCCAATTCGATTTCCATAGAGATGTAGCAAACAAATTTGCCTTGATTTTTGCCTTTAATTACTTTTCCACCTTAATTGCTATGTGTATTATCTCCTCTAAATCTATATAATGATGCAATTCAATAAGGTTAGCAATTTTATGGTTCAAACCTGATAGAAAATGTGCCATGGTAGCCTCTCTATCCTCCTCAACATTTGCTCGAATTATGGCCATCTCCATCTCTTGATGATACTCTTCAACACTTCTAGAGCCTTAAGTCAATCTTTGTAGCCTATTAAATAACTCTCTATAATAGTATTGAGGTAAAAATCTCTTCCTTATTATGGTTTTCATATCAAACCATAATGAAATAGAACCTTCTCCACTTCTATGCCTAATGGATGCAAATTGATCCCACCAAACCCTGGCATAGTCAATAAACTCCACGGCTGCCAACTTTACCTTCTTTTTTTTGGTGTAGTTATGGCAATCGAACACACGCTCAACCTTCTTTTCCCACTCCAAGTAAGCCTCCGGATCACTCTTAGTTTGGAAAGCTGGAATTTTCATCTTGATTGATCCCAAATTTCCATCCTTAGATTTGCTCTTATTGGTACATGTAGATCCCTCTTCGTCTGCCTCCTCTTCTAAATCATCAAAGAGAATGCGTTTGGTGTTCCTTGGTCGAATAGGGGTCCCTAACTCCAACCTCTCATGGACCTTTTAACTTTCACTCCCCATGTCCTCTTGTTGAGCCAACATTTTTTGTAACATTCCTTGTATTGTCTCTAATGTAATCTTCTCTTTTATATCTATGATATGTATCTAGAAAAAATTAAAAGAAAAATTCCTATTCTAACACTCCCTCACGTGTTTCTCTCAATTAGATTAGAAAACCCTCTAATGCACTCAATCAACAAAAATTCCCTTTGAGTTCTTAATAGAGCTAAACCTCTACTACTTCAGAGAGAATTACAAATCATACCTTGACAACTAAAGCTAATAGTGAAAGAAAACTAAAAAGAATCAAATCTGAAAGCCTTTAAACACCTTATGAGCTTAAATCGTGATTTATGTGATTTTTGGGGCTGTTTTAGGTGATTTTAGGCATAACAAAAATTTGAGGCTATTTATGCATGAATTTTGTTATAATTTTTGGTTTTAATAAGGTCTAGAAATATAAGATGAATAAAATTAGGGTTATGAAAAAGAGATCAAAAATTTTTGTTTTAGATGTTGAAAGGTGAAAACCGGTAGAAAGAAGGGTTCAAAGATGAAAATTCATGTTAGGGTTGGCTTGCAAAGAAAAATAAGGTGAATGTATGCAAATTTGATGAGATTTTCATGGGCTAAAATGCTTAACCATGAATTTTGTTGATGCAACAGATTATGGTCGATACGGCTTCTTTGATGTTTGTTGGGGCCGAAATCATTTGATGATCTTAATGATGTCGATTCTTTTTTTTTTCAATGCACAAATACTACGCTAGGGATAAGTAGCTTATACTAGAGCCAAAGCTATGATACCAAATCTGATATAACTCTCTAGTTATCTAACAACTAGGAATTGTAACAATCTATTGGAACCTTTGCCCAAGAATCTATCTAGTATAAACTAAAAAGAATTAGAACCCAATAGCTGTCTAACAGCTAAGAACTCTAATTATCAAAGGGTTAAATTTGTAATAAACTCGAAGTAAATTTGAAGATAGCTCTCGCAAAAACTTAGAAAAATTTAAATCTAAATTTGAAAATAATCAATATCAATCAACTTATAAAAAAATAATGTTTTTACAAGTATTTATAGACTTGTAATCCTAAACCTAAACTAATTCTAAAAAAATAACTCTTTAGGAATAAATAATTATACTCCTAATTAGACACAAATTCTAATAAAGAAAACATAAATAAAACTCCTAATTAAATACAAAATTGTATAGGATTTCATTGTTAAGACACGAGCGTGTCAAAGAAGACATGGGCGTGTTCTCATTATGAAAAATTGGCAGACTGTTACACGGCTTAGAACACAGTCTGACCTTGATTATACACATGCGTGTTTTGACTATGATTTTGTGACAGAACATTACACGGTCTGATGCACAGGCGTATCTCTGGCCGTGTATCCTTCTGGACATTTTAGGCTCCTTGAACACGGGTGTGTCTGTGGTCCGTGTACCCTGCTGGCTGTTTTAGATACTTGAAACATGGGCGTGCAGAAGTCCACACAGACGCGTATCATCTTGAACTCAACTAACTAAGTTGACTAACTTAGTTTCTACTAAATTGCTTCCATCTTGTCCCCTATGCTCAAGATTCTCTTGTACAAGACCTATGATGGTCTCTTTCATCCTCTTAGTTCGTGATCTTGTTATAGGTCCTCCACTATAGCTCAAAGGATTTGAATTTGGTGTAGTGTTTCCATGTCCATATGCATCAATTATACTCTATTCTATTATGTCGTTAACGCCTAACATTCTTTTCTAGCACAATTACTCTATTTTTTATATCTATTACTTTTTACAATTACATTTGCCACTATATGCACCAACTTTGTAATAATAATTTACACAACAAAAGGTAGTAGAGGGTGATAGTTTCGTCCCTTTTTTGGAACATCCCTAATATCTATTATAGTAGCTACAATCCTTGAGCTATCACATTCATTGCCTTCTTATGCACACTTCAGCTCATTCTGCCTATCTCCAATTGTGGAGGTTGATATAGAAAATTTATCCTGATGAGCTCAACCTCTTTTTGAGCTCTCTACCCTAGTAGCGCCATAAATCTATCTTCTTGAGTACGTCAACCTTTTTTTCTACTTCTAGCTCTATCCTACGTAACTCACCCTCTTTACCTAGCTCTTGTCGTGTCCTAAAATATAAGAGCATATTACCGCAGTTTAATGATTATAACTTGCCTATTAATAGTCATAAAACTTCTACCTTCATTATAATCTAAAAATTCCACCCAAGTTATGCTCATTGTTTATCATAATATTCTGCTCATGTTAGCCTTTGATGCTCATTCGACTAATTATTAACTACAACCTGGGCAAAAATCTGTCCATCACTTTTTCTATGCACTATTCTTACATGCATTTAAGCTTAACACTCTTACATTTAAAATCAACTTACTCTCTTCTTTTCTTTCTTTTTTTTAAATTCACACTTTTATAAAACTTAATAAATTTCTCATTTATCTCTCATGTAATAATAATCTTCCCATTAACCATAGTTCCACTTTTAAAATAACTAGCATCCCTTGAAGCAAACATAACTCAAATGTAGAGCCTCCATGTATTCTTCAAACTTATACTTGCTCTTTCTGATTTAAGAGTTAGATCTCTAATCATCTTTTCTCATGACTACACCTTTAGTTTCTTCAAGCTAGAACATCTCCAAATTAAAATTAAATTCCACATTCTATCTACTTATTTCATATGTTTATGTGTACAACCACTATTTCTCTATATTTATTTATCATGTTTTAAATATATACCATAATCCATCAGTCTTTCACTCGTTAAGAGCTTATGTTTGGCACTTACTACATATTATCGTTGTCATATAGTCATACAGCTACACTAGATAATAGATTCAAGATTTCTAATGTATTTCACTTCCTTTTTCTAATTTTTCTCACTCTATCCTTGAATTATTCATATAGATTCTCACGAAAATATTATTTCAATTGATCACCTATAATTCGATATCAATTTTTAGCATATTTCAACTTTTATTCTATATAGTGGAATAAATCATTATATTCACCACCAAATATAAATTCGAACCACTAAAAACTGTAGAGTTTCTATAGATTCGTTAACTTTTATAATATGTATCAGTTATATTCAGATCTAGAATCCTTAAATCTCATCTAAATTCTAAAGTTTTCCATTCTCACAAGACATATTCCTATTTATTATCCCTACCTACACCTTAACTTTCTATCATGTATACCATCTATGTATCACAGGATGGAATAAATCAAAATACAACTCCATTAAATACATATTTCATCTTTAATATGCATTAGCTTATATAAGCCCATCATTGTTTACAAATTCTAAAACCATAATCATAATGGGATTTTATATTCTTAATCATCATATTTTCAGAAATAATCATTTTCCAAATGTTCTTCCATTCTTAATCTCTAAGTACCTCATAATTAATCAAACTAGGCTCTAATACAAAAAATTGTTACATCCTTTCCCACTGGCACCTTCACTAAATGATCATAACTCTCATACCACCTAACTCGAGTACCAAAGTGGCAGAGTATCACTTATGACTCAAATTTAAATCACACTTAATACCTTACATTTGAAACTTTAAATAAAATTTCAAATACACGTATAAATCTTATTAAACATTTAGAACTTGTGTTATTATATATATGGAACACAAGGTCTACTACTACAATTAAATCTTATACATTTATCTTAACATGTACATCAAAATATAGCTAACATTCAACACAATTCTAGTTTATCTTGCAACCTTCTAATATACCAAAATGTATTAGTCATAATCCATCTTCAAATCTATTCAGCAAACCTAACTGCAAACTTTTATTCTTATTGTCACTCATTATAGATAAGTACTCTGGAAAAAAATAATAAAGATAGGAGTAGTGAGTGTTTTCATAAGAAAATACTCAGTGAGCAAACTAAATAACAAGCAATAGAATATTACCATAACTTTCAATAAATAATTAGAAGGATAACAACTCGAAAGAGGGTATATCACCACGATAACACAAACAAAAGAACTTCATAAAATGTTTCACAATTATTTGACATTTAATAAATAAAATTGAATTATATATTAGAAACCTTAGAATTTTATGGTCAAGTAAGTGCATGTTTAGGGGTACACATAGTGATTTTCAATGCCCCATGTGTATAGCTGAGGCATGGATATTTATAATTTACATTAAGTTTTCTTCCAATAAATATAGTATAAAGCTTCTTGAATTAAACAAGAGAATATTTTATTCTTTATTAGTTATGTAACTTTATTTATTGTACAACTCAATCGTACATGCCATTTCGGCCTCAAGAGCTCTTTTTTTCACATTTAGTTATATACCTTTCTATGCTCAATGCTATGTTTAATTAACATTAAAAGAATTAATTGTTTTATTTAGAGCATCACAAGATTTATATACATTCTTATAATTTCAAAGAACTACACCATAAGTACACACATATATCAATGTGGCTAGTACAATCACCACTCTGAAGGTTATCATAATTTATTTATTCTTATACCAGTCTAGCCCCAGAGGTTGCGCCGCACTAAACCAAAGTTAAATATTAAACTTATGAATGTCGTACACCTAGCACGGACTTACATTTATCTCTTAAAGTGAAAGGTTGTGTCCTGGATACATTTCACCAAATCACCAAACCTTGCCATATCACAGCCATGGACTTACTATCTCTTAGTAACATATGTGCCCTTACTCTTAATTTTATCAACAAGTATTTCAATACCTCTACTTATAATTATTTTTAGCACCATCATCAACTTTCTCAAATTTGCTTAAAAATTATAAGATTCTACTTTTGTAGCTTTTCCTCTAAAATTTAAATTTGGAACAAATTCAAGAGATATAAATATATATGTATCTCATGTACACTACATTTTTGTTCATATTATGATTCTAGCAATTCTTTAATTGTTTTTATTTTTTAATTTACAAAATCATCTCAAGCACAGCTAACAGTAATTTTCGTGAGTTAATTTACACAATAATCTTTACATTAATTCTCTTTTTTTTAAAAAAAAATTTTCCATTAATTGCTTATACAAGGCTTAGGTTTAGGTTTATTCAATAATCCTTGATCTTGTTTTATAGGATATTAATTATAATAATAATTAATTTGATACAAGTTTTCTCTTAAGCACGCAAGCTTCTTTTAGGTATTCACATATTCCTATATATGTATTTTTATATGAATTAATATAAATTTTTTTGTTATTATTTATTTATTTATTTATTATTATGGGCTAAGTTCAGTATCAACTCTTTTTATGGCATCAATCATACCATACTACATCAAGTACAGAAACTTAACAAAATTTCAAAAAGAATAGCCTGACAGAGTTACAAGAATGAGCCATATCAAGAAACTAAAAAAGAACATCTTAAGCACCCTAAGTTCCAAACATTACATGAACAAGTTTGTAACAAATAAAGGGAATACATATCAAGAAATATATTTGAACTAAATCAATGGAAAGAATAAGGAAACACTCATATAGCCAACCAGAATATAAAAATTCAAAGGAGAATTCAGAATTAAATCAAGGAAGGGACAAAGGATTTCACTAACAAATTTGGCAATTTGGTCCCCCTTTCTCCTCTTTAGTGTCTCTTTTCCAAATCAGCTAAAATTCCTATATAAAGAGGCCAAGAATCCTATGAAATTGTCTATATGAATTTTAAATTTCTTTATACTTGCACCATCTATTAATCTCATTAGCTCTCTCAACCTATTGACAGTATTTTGTTCCCCAAATTTTAGCTTAAATCTACATTAGATTTTACATGCAAATAGCTAACCTATCAAAATTTCAAGCTACATTTATTTATTACCTTTACAAATTTGATTGCAAAAGCCATTTTTCCTTATTTTTTCTCATATAGCTCTCTCAACCTTATTTTTTCAGGTTGTGTTATTAAGTATTACTTTCTTTCCTTTTGAGTTAACCACTTTTTAATTTTGTACTAGACATTCTATAAACTGCGCCTTCGTTGTTACTCTATTCACTCACTGAATATTTTCTAGTGAAAATACTCATCAGAGTATTCTTTGCAGTAGTTAGTTATTTTGGTGATAGCTTATAGCTTGCCAAAACTACTCGTCTGATGCAAGGTTCTATAAGGCAAAGTCAGGATGAAAATATGAATTTTGCCAGGAAGTGAATGTTCGATTATCTTGAAGACTTACTATATAATTAGCAATTAAAAGAGTTGTAGAGTAGTATTTGAGGTTGGCTACTATATGATGTGGATATGTATATGTAATGCTTTCTAAAATTGAGATTAAAAATTGTACCGCATGTTATGTTTATAAAATTAAGAATAATCTTTATAACTTTGATTTTGTTTTCTCCACTTTATGGTCATTGATTAAGACAATATTGATGCTCTGCTACATCAATACTCAAGTTAGATGAATTTAGGCACGTGATCATCTAATGAGAGTGCTGATGGGGTTGAATGTCACATTTTAAATACTTTAAAAATATCAAAAAATTATATTTTAATTTAAATTTGTAAATATAGATTTTAAAATAGTAATGTTAAATACCCTATATATGATAACTTGCCAATGTATCTATAGTCTAATTTTGATAAAATAATAATTTTTAAATAATATTTTTAATTGGCTCTAATTTGAGATCAAGCTGCTAAATTAATAATTTATTAAATTAATAAAATAATATATTATAAAAATTTCTTAAAAGCACATCTAGTATAAAAATCAATGATTTTTAATATACTAATACAACTAATATAACTACTATATTTTTTTATAATATATACATAAAATATTGTTTTTTTTTCCTTGAAACTGATGTATTTAAAATTTTTGCTTGGTTTAATATGTATAAAATGTAATAATACCATATATAAAATAATACATAATGTATTTGCAAACAAAAAAATATTTATGAACTTTATTTAATTAAAAAGTACATAAATAATTAATATATATATATATATATATATATACACTAATTAATAATTTTTATCACAAATTTATTAATTTATAAAAAGTCTACAATGTATATATGATTAACACAACAAGACGAATAATTTTAAGTGGGACCCATGATTCAATTTATATATAGTTTCGTATAAACCAATTTTAAAGGTAGCCCTTGTATATTCGTGTGCTAGACTGCTAGGGGTAAATTTTATGCCGTTTTTTTTTTTTCTTCAATCCAACACATACTAACAAGATTATCCCTAAACATTATAATTTTAAATTCTAAACGTTTTCATTCACAAAAATTTTATTTTATTTACAAATAATTTTTATATATAATTTATTCATAAATAATTTTTTATATTAGGTATGTTAAATAAAAAATTCAATATTTCGAAAGTTATAAACTTTATTTTAAATAAAGTGAATATTATTTTAAAAATAATTATAAAATTTAATTTAATAATTAAATTTTCAAAAATATCCTTTATTATCTTGAATTAGAGTATAAAAAGATAAAAAGAAGAAAAATAAGATATGCAAATTAAATTAATTATTTTTATCATTATTTGAAAAATTTTATAAAAATTAATAAATTTTGAGTTAGTTATAACTAAATATATTAATTTAATAAAATAGACTTTCAAATAAATTTTTAATTATTTCAAACATATAAAATTTAAATTTAAAAATAAATTATAATAAAGCTTATAAAATTTATTAATATTAAATATGTCGTCAAAAATTCATTTTATTTAAATAAATCATCTAAATCTCATACTTTTACCACGTTAATGCTCACAAGTCACAATCACTCTACAGATCATAGTCACTAAAATAATCATATAATGGTGCATTGATCTGCCCATAAAGACCAACAAATATCGCAAGTGCATTTCTGTATCGTAGCATGTAGATGATTTATTTAATTGTGGATGGAATAATTACAATAATTTAATTAGTCACTTCTGGTCTTCTCTAGCTGCTATATATTGTGCATATTGAAACATTATACATTCTGTTAATTGAAGCATCAAAATCAAAATTAATAACAAAAAAATCAAAAATCACAAAGATTAAAGAATAGGAAACAACCACACATGTTAATGATGGATAGAAAATTGCCTACCTATACTAATATGTTCCTATATATAAATATATTCAGCTGATAACGAAAGTTGAATAATATTATAAAAAAATTTATAGTATTAAAAGTTTATTGGTTTGATTATAGATCATCATTAGATGGTAAAACTTTTTTTAAGTTAAAAAAATATTTGGTTAATACATAAACGAATCAGATAATATTGCTACTGACATAAAATAATCAAAATATATAATAATTATTTTTTTATTTAACTATAATGTTTAAATACAATAAATTTTACATGAAGTTCTATTACATATATATTAATTTATTAATGTTGGTTGGTCCCCTTATATTTGATATATATTCTTCTTCCCCTTTGGCACATCAGGAATTTTTTAAAAAAAAGTAGCTGTATCAAGATTTTTTATCAAAAGAATTATATTATACAACAGAAAAAATTACTCCTAAAAAAATAGAATATTCAATTATTAAATATTAACTAAATAATTCAATTTAATTTTTGTATGCATTATTGACATGCACCCCATGATTTATGTCGCCAAATCAGGACAAATTTTGTCCTTTTTTTCTTCACATGTGAATAATATAATACAAGATGCAATATACAACACATTACTACATGTATTTATTATATATACACAATTAAAATTATAACAACCATAGTGTCGAACTACGTACTGGGTCCATAATCAAAATTTGTCCAAATTCCCAATTTAAAATATGGGTAGCTGTAAAAGTTTGTTTGCAGGCATTATCGAACATCATGCAACACGCTAAGTTGGTCACATGATTGCTTCAAAAATTGATATTGATATATATTAGTTTCTTTGAATTTCCTCGCCTTCTAATAGTGGTCATATACACATATATATGTGATGTGTTTAATCAAATACATGTCAAAGGCTAATCATTTACGCTAAGACCCATGTGGGCATTTGGCGACTTTAGCTTTTGTAAATAGTACATGTGGAAAACCACATATTGTCAAATCCTTAGCTTATTAGTGTTTGTCACCTTTAGGGGTCCATCATTTCACCCCCCCTCCTTCAGGTCAAGAACTTGCCCTCTTGGCCGACCTTCCATTACAAAATATAATTATGGGCTTGTCTTGTAATATTTCCCTAATGTTTTCCTTTCTTTTTAATGATTTCACATCCAGAAATTGAAGAAAAAATTGCCATTTAGTCTGATGATTATGATTATTAAGTATCTATTTTGTCATATAACAACTTTAAAAGTCCGATTTTCTAACAATTTATCATATGTAATTGATCGAATATCTAATTTATAGTGCAGAAAAATATATGAAATAAGAATATTTACTTTTTAAAAAAAAAACTATTGAAGTCTTAGAAAAATGTAATAAAAAACTAATAAAAATGCATCGAAAATGAGAGAAATTATGTCTTTGAAGAGAGAGTTGAGAACCCTAATTGGTGGGAATATAATGTGCACAACAAATTTAGAGGATGACCCTAATGGATGGGAAAGATATAGTTGTATTTTGGTTTTTTGAGCTGACTCCAATAATACATCCACCATCACATATATGGCAAAATTGAATTGTGGGTGTTTTGACCATATTCCCTCCACAAAGAAATACCTAATGCGGTCTTCACCCACTTCCCAAAGATGGAAGAATTTTGCAACTCCAATTACTCAAAAATGTATGTATCTAATCACCCAACTTACTAGACATGAAGATTTCAAATATATAGAAATTGAGGACCTACCCACAACATACATTCAAATGGGTTCCACCTAAGATAGTCCTCAAGTCCAAAGTCAAAACTCAACAAATTAAGTTTTTGATACCCTATCATTTTAGGGATCGAATTAATAAGCATAAACCTTTAGGACAAATTAACTTACTTCATTTACATCATTTTAGCCATTTTTAATGTTGATATACTTTTGTTATTTTTTTTAGGCATAAATGTATAAATTCTGTCTGATTTTTTTTTATTTTTTCAATTTTAGTATTTAAACTATTTTTTTTTACAATCAAATATTTGAATCAAAAAAAAAATCTAAAATAGTATCTCTAGCAGTTTTTACAAGTTAAAGCAATTACGTGTTAATGAGTAAATTGACTTAAATGCTCTTTTTTATGTTAGACTTAATTTTTTTCAAATATTTGTTAAATTTTAAATAAAAATATATTGGATATTATTGAATTAATATAAAATAAAATAAAAATTGAACCATTATTATTGAAAAATAAAAGTAAAATAAAAATATTTAAGTATTTTTCAAATTTATCTGAACAGGTATGAAAAAAAATAAAAATTAGCAAAAATAAAATAAAAATAAAAATTTACTTATTATAATTAAAAATAAATAATAAAAATTAATTTAAATAGAATTATGAAATAAAAATTAAATTCAACCACTAGAATTAATAAGATAAAAGATAAAAATAAAACAACAGTTTTTTAATTTAGTTTGATGAATAAAAAATATTTTTTCTTTATAATAATTTTGAAAAGAAAATTATTAAAATAAAAAATAAAAGTTTAATGTAATAGGCATTTAAGTCAATTTATTGTTTAAAGTAAGATACGTAAATATTTTAACCTATAAAACCTGCTAAAGTTACTAATTTAGAAATTTTTTCTAGTCTAGACACTTGATTATAATATATATATATATATATATATAATTGAAACCCTAAAATAGTAAAATTTGAAAAGTTGAGACATTTTTTGTGCATTTATCCCTTTTTTCTATAATTAGAGTTGGTATTCGCTAGCCACAAGAATTCTAACTAACTTGGATCAAGTCAGGTAAGTAAATTCTATAAGAAATTAAAATTTTTAGCATTTATTTTTTATATACATAAAATTCAAATTTAAAATTTTATTTAAAAAATTAAATTTCTTATCATTTATATCTAAAGATGTTGGTTTTATTAATTTTCAAATGAAAGATGTTAATATATATATGAAAAATTATAAATCAAAAAAAATTCACCACCTTTAGTGCTTGTAGCAAATTCGACATATCTTTAAAATTTTGGCAATATCATTCACCAACTTTCTAATTTTTCAAATTGAAAAACCTGTAAATTTAATTGTGAAATTAAACTGAAATGACAGTTAGAATTATCTTTAGTTCTTTACGTAAGATTCATGTAATATCCAATGCACAAAATAGTGCATTTCATGAGACCCTAAAATTTCAAAATACATCATTTTAAAATGGCTCAATTTTCGAAACAAATAGACATATAGAACTATTTAAAATTATATGTTTTGAATTTTTAAGACGCACCATTTTATTCATTAGATTTTATATGGATTCATTTAAAAAATTAAACATAATTCCGACCGTCATATTAGTTTAATTTCACAATTGAATTTACCAGTATTTTGAATTGTAAAAATTAGAATGTTGGTGAATGATATTATATATATATATATATATATACTCATGGAAATGTTTACTAGTCAACTTTCGTAAGCTGAATTGTTAATGTATCATTCATAACTAATATATCTAATTTTCATATCAGTTGCCGATATGGGTCCTTTTAAAAGTTTCAAAGACTTCAACATCCATGCATGAAATATTGTCTGTGATATTCTCCAGTTTGAAGCTTGTCTAGTCAGTAACTATCTTCATTTCCACAATAATAAAATTCAGCAAACTAAAATACATCCATTAAATCAAAAATTATAATAATTTTTTGTTTATATTTTTATATTTATATCTGATCATTTTATATATTTTCATTGTATCATTTTTTTTGGTCGGGTACAGTACAGTATATATATTTAATACAACAACAACTATTTGATTATCTATCTTCTATTACAAACATTATAAACTATAACAAATTATTATTATGCAAATCAAAGCTTACATATATATAATAATAACTAACCATCCTAGGGGAGCATGGCAAGTACATCATGTGCTTGACACCCACCCCTAGGACTCAAGGTCCAAGAGGACCTCCGCCTAGACTAATGATCTAGGCCTCATAGACCATTATTTTCATTTAACAATTATAAGGTTGTGCCCATAAATCCAAAAGTATATATTTAATAACCATTTAAAAACATTCTAAAAATGAAAAAAAAAATTACATGAAATGAGAAAGTTATATATATATATAGTTTGGAGGATAATGAAACTAAGGAATGTGATTGATGTGATCTTCACTTAACTGAATTGTGGTTTTCCACATTTGATCTCATTTCTACTTAACTTATAGTATTGGGATCTGTAGCCAGCCTTAGAACCTGTCTCCAGTCACAATTGATGTGCCCCTCCTCTACTAGTTTTATATGCCACACCCTTTTTTTTTTTAATTGTTGTTTATTTGAATTGTACTGAAATATTAATGAAGATCAAATTTTCATCTTCCATGCGTGCATCTATTGACTTATTGACTGATTGGAACCGGCCCCTACCTTTACCAGAGTATGTCGTTTTAGTCGATAAATGAATTTAATTTTTACGAATTACATGTAGCTAATTTTATGCGCCTACTTTGATTGCTCTTTCCATGTCAATTGTGAACTTCATGAATTGAAGTCTCTATGTTTCAATCATCACTTTTATGATAAAAATGTTTGTAAAATGATGAATATCCACGCAATCAATTGTCAACGAATTGAAAAATCAATCTGTATCTATTATTTTTTAAAAAATAAGTAAGATTATTATTGAATTTAGTTGAATGAAACTTTTTTTTAAAAAAAATAAAAAAGATAAAGTAAGAATAGAAACCTTAATCTATTAATACCTTTAAGGAATTTACACTATTTTACTACTCAACTTTTGGCCAGTTGAAATGGACCATTACAATGTTTACAGGTAGTTATTTTAGTTTTGATTTGAACTCCAGGAAAATAAATATAGTGAGGTAATAAATTAATCAAGTTTGGTATGCTCTATTTCCTTTTGAAAAAAATGCTTTACTCTATTTAATTAAACAAGCTTGAAATGCTTTACTCTATTTAATTAAAAACCTTCAAATTGTCATGATTTTATAAAGAAATATGTCTTGCCTTTTACCTCATGTGTGTTTTTTATAATTCGTAAAAAAAAAAAAAAAAAAAAAACCCCTTGGAAGTTGATTAGGCTTATCCAAAGAAAAAGAACCTTCACAATTATTCACAACTTAATTCATGTTTGCTGTGTAATCAACTATGTTAAATTGTTTAAAAATATATTTTACCATTTTTTGAGATAATAAATACATTTATAATTAAATATCATATTATTTTTCTAAAATATTGGTATCTAACTATTTCCCTATCAAATGATATAACCAGAAATTTCCTTTTAATTAGTATTAACATCAAAAGTTAATTTCAAATAAATTGAAAAAAAACTCCAGAATAAATATGATGACGATTACATTAATTGTAATTATAAATATGTTTTTAGTTACAAAACTAAAAATCATCATACATATCGTTTATCACGCTATGTGACACTGTAATAATTAAATTTTATCACTGTCTAATTTAAACAAAAAAATATAATGTTTATATACAAGGGTAGGGATTTTTGCACTCCACTTATTTATAAATGCATTCCATATTTGACCTTTTAGTAATTTAAATGACATAACTATCCTTACTCTTAAATAATTCTTTTATTAGCTAATATAACATTTTAATTTTTTATATGTGTTTAATTATCTTATGAATTATTTATTTTTTTGAATGTGCAATATATATTGAGTCTTAAAAATATATTTAAATTTTTATATTAAAAATGAAAAAATATAAAAAATAAAATCATTAATATTTGCAAGTTATTATCTAAAAATGTAAATTCTTTTTTACAATCTTAGGCATAGTAGATTTCATTATTAGTTATAAATTTTAATATGTTTTTAATTATTTGGATTTGTATTTTAAAATATACTTTAATG
>CATIWO010651522.1:0-15646 GCA_949673435.1 Macaranga tanarius
AAAACCCTCATCAAAGTCATCCTCATTTACCCCAATTTGCTGCCCATTATTGCCTTGCGCATTCACACCTCTATTTGGCCTATTTTCCATTCCTCGAGCAAGCATAGTAATTTGCTCTAGGATGGTTTGTTGATTGGTTGCCATGTCTCTTCGTTGGGCTGCCATGTTTAGTTGTACCCTCTCCATTTGCTCATTCATACTCCGTATGCTTCGTTGCACCCTCTTATTCTCATGCATTTATGCTGCCGGTATGCCGGCATGTGGCACATGATCACTCTTATTAGTTCCACTTGACATTCCTGCAATAAAGGTTAGTATGCAATAAAACAAAAATAAAGGACCTCACTTCACTCCCTCACGTGTTTACCCTCAATGAATGGAGATATACACTCGTGTTTCACATAATTTAATAATGATCACACAAGGTTAAACTCACACCACTCGGCTTGTTTTCAAGGATTCTTATGTGAATCAATAACCACATACCAAGTTTTATCACTATACTTGCAATGTACCAAGAATTATGATCTAAAAAACTTAATTGAGGCAAAAATGCAAGAAATAAGGAAATTCAAACAAATAGCAACGTTTCAAGAAAATTAGGAATCAAAATTCAAGAAAACTTCAAAAAGAATGCAAATAACATAAAAAGAAATATTCTAGATGTAAGAAAACTCAAAAATGGAATGAAGAGACAAGGAAGATGTAATTCAGCTTGAAATAAATAATCACATGAATAGTAACAAGAATAGTGAACAGTATACGTGAATAGTGAATAGTACGCATGAACAGTGAAATAGGAATATTTTAGAAACCCTAATATGTATATCAACAGCCATAAACAAGGATTAAAACACCCAACACACGAATTTAAAAAATCAAGAATAATCAAACAAATACAAACCTTCTTCTTTATGTTTTTGGATATCTTAGAATTTCTAATTTCTTTTCTTTTTGTTTTCTTGTTCTTTTCTTTTCTTGTTCTTTTTGTTTAATAATCCGAATTCACAAGAAGGATCAATAACAAAATCAAACACAATGTAAATTCAAGAACACCAAATTAAGAAATGAAATAAAACTCAAAGGAAATAAATAAATAACTTATGGAAAAGGATAAATAACTTAATTTAAGAGCCAAAGCTCTGATACCAAATGATATGAACCCGCCTAACTCCATCCCAAAAGCTAGCTCAGAGGAGGAGGTTTGCGAACCCATATATATAACACCCAAGACCTCTCTTGTTAACCAATGTGGGATGCATCATTCCCGACCCGTTTAGACTGCACGTCCTCGTGCCAACTCCATCGTTATCCTGCACGGG
The DNA here is from genome assembly GCA_949673435.1 of Macaranga tanarius. Classification (NCBI taxonomy): domain Eukaryota; kingdom Viridiplantae; phylum Streptophyta; class Magnoliopsida; order Malpighiales; family Euphorbiaceae; genus Macaranga; species Macaranga tanarius. The sequence goes on from CATIWO010651522.1 coordinate 1,323, forward strand.
TTGTAGGAAACCTTCGTACATGTGCCCACCCGACTAGTCAAGAGTAGGCTCTGATACTAAATGTTAAAAACCTCCAAGGAATAGAACCACGAACCCTAACGATTATGAACCCGTGAATTACTATCTTAAAAACCCAAGAACAAATTGATGTCAAACCCAAGAATCACTTAGATCAGATTATAGAGATTTTTTGATCAAAGAATTAGAACCTAAAGAAAACTAAGTTTTTTAAACCCTAACCCTTAACACACCACAAGGATAGATCAATTCCTTGATAAGTGGTTTATGCATTCAACAAAAATTCAAGAATTCAAGCAAATATGCAAAGGAAAATAATGATAATTTTCATTCAATTCTAATCTGAATAAAAATGCCCCAAAGGTGGTGTTTTTATAATATTCTAACACAATAAAACCCTAATAATAATAAAGGAAATTACTAACTACTTAGCCACCAAGCAGAAGGCTTAATAGTTAATAACATAGTTCTGAACTAACGAAGAGCATTCGGCCCACATACTAAGCCCATACTAATTTTTATGTATTTGGACTTGCAAAACATTAAACAAAGCCCCTTCATTAAAGTCTTCACTTGGGCTGAACCTAACATGAGCAATTGGACCTCCTTGATTAGCCCAATCTTGCATATAGCCAATTAAGGCCTCTTGGAGCTTTTTGGACCTTGACCTTGTAATTGGGCCTTGTAGTATGCTTAATGGATCCTTAGCTTTTTCTTTGGTGTCCTTGTTGTCCTCTCCATCAAGCCCATCCAAGCTATTACCAATGCAAACGTCACCACCATCTTTAAGCTCGGCCAAGTCCATATCAGAATTTATTACCAGCACAGGGTGATAATAGGACTATAAATGAATTATAACCCTTCTAACCTATTAAAAATGAATTCAATAGGAGGTTTACTCCACTAAGAAGCTTGATTATCGGGATCAAAGGATGAAAAGAAAATAATAAGCCTTGATACTTGTAGAGAATTTGTAATTTTTATGAATGAATGTGGTGATCTTTATTATGAGCAAAATCAAGCTATTTATAGGACTACAAGAATTAGAATTATAAACCTACTAAAATTCTATAAGAAAATAATCCTATTCTAAATAGAAAACTAACTTATGGGCTAAGAATATTATAGGCCCATATTACAAATAAAAACTCATTAAAAATTTTTGGGCCAGTGTAAATCAAAAGCTCATCATATTATAATACTTAAAAAACTCAAAGAGAAGCGTGACGAGATGAAAACTTTAGATAATACAGCTTTAGACAAGCATTAATCCATAGAAGATGAATTAATAAAGATTGATATAGAACATCAGAAGCTGTTTTTTAGAAAGAAAGAGCTTGATATATTATTTCAGAATGCTGAAAACGAAGTGTTTAATAAACAAGAAGATATCTCTAAAATTAATGTTGAAATATCCAAAATGGCAAATGTGCCTATTTGTAATCTAGTTGAAGAATGCTTTTTATAAGAACTTAAAGATTTACTCAAGAGGGAATGTGAAGATTTAAAAAATTTTGAGTGGAAGCCTTAGATTTTTTTCTTTAGATATTTTTTTGTATTTGAATAACCTTTTTTTAGTTACAATAAGATTTTCTTTCAAAATTTTTTCGCCATTAATTCCAAAAGGATATGCATTATAAACTTTATCCCTTATCTATAACAAATTTGTGCATCAATTAAAGTATAATTTTAACATTGATTGAATTCAAATTTAGAACTAGTCTTTTCGTGAAAGTTTTAGCATGGTTCTTAACTTTCCATAACACCTTGAATCATCTCAATTAGACTTTTATAGCTTAAAATATGACTTGATTATTGAAAATTGTTCAAATTATGGCGAATCCACATATAACAAATTCACATAGCAACTTGAAGTGTAATTTCAGCACTAATGAAATTATAATTTGGAATTAAATCCTTCATAAACATTGTATATTTAAGTCTTAAGTTTGCACAACATCTTGAATCATTTCAATTAGACCTCTATAGCTTAATATATAGCTTAATTACTGAAAGTTGTTCAAATAGTGACGAACTTGCCTCTTTTAACTTTGGCTCAAGATTTGCTAATCTAGATGAACTCGGATTTTAATGTATAAGCTCAATTTGAAAATCTTCAAACATCAAGAAGACCAATTTTTTATTCCAATGCTCTAAATATGTCAAGACTTTCACCGAATCTCATATGCCAAATTTGCTAAAGTTTTAAAAATTACACATTATGTTCCACTTATTATATAATGATTTTTTAATTGGACAACTTTTTTTTTAGTTGTAAAAAATTTCTCACATAATTTATTTATGAAAAGTATGATTTTTTATAGTATGACTGAACTTAACAAAATACTAAGCTACCTACGTACCTTTTTAAGAAGAATCAAGTCATAACATAGTTCAAAAAAAATTATTTTTTGTTTGGTGTGACTTAACTTAGTAAAATACTAAGCTGCCTACATACCTTCTTAGGAAGAATCAAGTCATAACGTAATTCAATTTTTTAGTATGCCATTTACAGTTTTAGCTCATATGGGCAGGGAGCTACATTAAGCTCTAAATATAATATATTTTCAAAACCTTGCTATTAACAGGCCTAATTCTAACTCCATCTTTGTGTACTATCTTGTATGCTCTATTAGAATAGATTTCTCGTACGAAATATTGGTCCATCCTAATTTGAAAGGAATTTATTTCCTATGCATCATGACATGATGATTGACCTTCTTATTGCAAGCACGAGATCTCTAACTTGAAAAGATTATGGCCTTACTTTCTTATTGAATGCTCTTGATAGTCTAATCTGATAACATTCCAACTACTGTTGAGCTTCGAGTCATTTTCATTTAATGCTTTTAACTCTTGAAGGTTCAAACGAACATTATCTTCATATAAAAGCCTCTCTTGAATTATAATCCTTAAAGATGGAATTTGTTATTGTAATAGAAGAATAACTTCTACACTATAAATAAGTGAGTATGAAGTTGCATGTGGTTGTGTTCGATATATAGTTCAATAAGCCTATAGTGCTTCCTGAAGGGAAATTCAAAGCAACCAAACAGACTAAGTGGAAATTTTAAAAAATTTAACCACATGCAACTCTTGCATTAATACTAGAATCTCATCTAACCTAAGATCACATCATAAGAACATTTATATGACTACAAAATATGCATCATGGAAAATATTTTAAAAACAACAAACAACACAAAACATTATAAGCCAAAAGTCCTACAATCTAAGAGTTTAGTAACACTTACAAACTTCTAAGTGTGTAGCACGCTTGACAAGCTTTTGGTTATTATAATCTACAAGTTCCAAGCTCCCCAAATGTGAAGCCTCTAGCTTGAAATACACAAGTTGCTCTAATAAGATTTCAAGGATGATGGAAAACTACTTACAAGCCTCTCCTATTGAAGATGACCCAATACACTTACTAGAACTCCTCCAAACTTGAATGTGTAAGACTTTGTAGAAACCTCCAACGGATGTCAATGATGGATATATGTTTACACAACTCTTGTAAAATAATGGTCTTTTACTTAAGAGCTCACAACACTTGTGATTTTTGTTACTCTATACATTTAGATGAAGAAGAAAGAAGAAGATGATATCTTAACTCATGAGAATTCTCTCTATTTTTCTCTCAGTAGTGCAAGAATTAAAAAAAAGCTCTCTAATGTGCATTAGTTTCTAGTAGTAGGGATGAGTGCATATGATCCTCTGACCTGAGGCAACACGGTTATCCACATATAGTTGAATAGAGTTTGTTACCGTTTATATACTCGTGCTAGACATGTATGGGTATATAGCGTATAATGGCTCTAATCATTTATATATAGGGATGAATAATCAACCAAGATGAAAATCATTACGTAAAGTGAACTTACCTGGCCAAGTCAAACTCTTGACTTATCTGAAAAGAAATTCACTACTAGAAAAAAGTTTATATTAGTAGTCATATTTTATCAAGAATTGAACTAAATGTGAGGTCATATGATTAAAGCAATTAGAGTTTGATTTAACAATGACTCTAGCCGATATCGGGATCTTGTAATGAAGAGATATTTTGTAGCATATGTGCCCTAAATTACAATAACCTATGATAGATGGAAAATTAATCGATATATATATATATATATATATATAAAATAGTAATGTATACATAATGTGGAGTTAAACAGAAAAAGGTGCTGGAGGATTTAATTTGGTAGTTAGTAAAGGTAAATGGGTGAAGAGGTGAGTAAATAAGTTGTGAAGGATTAAGTTATAATTTATTAGTTAAGTAAGATAAGGTGTCAAGGTCTTAAGCTACAAAGGGACAACTGTAGTAAAAAAAGGGGAAGAGCTAAGTTAGATTAAGGCTCAGAGAAGATAATTTTTTTACATTGTCCTAAAGTACAAGAAGGAGAAGAAAGAAGAGAGGCAGCTGGGTTTGAGCTCAAGTGGGTAGGTACTTGGGTAAATACTCATTGCATGTAACATCTAAGAGCTGAATTTCTTTTTATAGTTCAATTTTATACACTAGAAATTGAGGTTAGAAAAGATTGATTCGTTGGGATTTTTAGTTTTGAAGGGGGTCAAAGAAATTGATTAATTTATGCCAATAGTTGGTCTATGGTTAGCTTAATCTGTGAGTGTTACTCTCTTATATCCTTCTTAATTTAACTTCTTTCTCTTGAAAATTTTCTTGATATAATTACCGCAGTCTTTGAAGTCTAGCAATTCCTTGATTGATTGTTCCTTTCCTTCATCTCTTATTGAGAACTAAGTTTGATGTGGCAATGTTTGATATTTTTTTATATATGTAGACATTTATTCCATGGCAAGTACTTGTAAAGCTGGTTGTTTGTGAGCTCAATATGTGAATTACTATGCTTTTAATATATGCAATTCGTATGTTTACACAAATAAATACTGATCATGAATGCTTGGAGTTCTTTTTGTTAAAAAAAACAAAACTACAGCTGCTACACCTGTAAAAGGATCAGTCATCGCCCGAACAAATGGGCAAAGCAATAGGTCGCTCAGGCGTAGTGCCCGAATGATCAAGCATCGCCTGAGTGAGCCAGCCGCCACCCTTTCATGATTAACCGATGCCTGATGGTACTACTAGCATCTTAAAGGTTAAATGATATGGGAATTAGTCTTAGACAAGCCTTATTGTGACAACCTTATACAAGGTTAAAGTGTTGAGGTTCTTAAAAAAATATAATAATAATAACATAATAATGAGTAAATAAATTAGCTCATTAAAAAAATGCATTTCATGATAAAACTTTTGATTAATAGTTAGTGGAAATACGTACATTATCCTTAATTAAGAATAAGTTCGAAAGTGGGAGTCCTAAATACATTCCCGGACATTGAATCTATGCTAAAGCTATATAATCTTAGAACTCAAAGAAGAATTAATCAAATATCATCAAAGTGAACTATTTCACATTCATACTGTGAAAGGGGATAACATCCTGAGTTTCTAACCACGAGACTAAACAAAACATGATTCCTATATTAGAACAATGTTAGAAATTAATACTTTGTAGTTTTATTGATGAAAATACCATAATTCTTATGATGAGACAAGGTTAAAAAAAATATATTATTATCAATTCAATAAACTTTCAGAGATCGCATAGTTATCAAAGTTCTCGGAAAATGTTAAGTGGTATCAAATTCCAAAGGAATGCTAGTGGTACTAATTTCCAAGGAATGCTTACTATAGGAACTCTTTAAGTACCACATAAAAAAGAGAGTAATTAATTAAAGTAAAATTACGTTAGTGATATAGCAAGATAATATGAGCGTTTCAAAAAATAATGATATAGTACTGTGAGTTGTGATTGAAGTGTTATTACATGTAATTATATGAGTATATATGTACACACACAGGGGTACTTATATGCATGCATATCTTATGGTTGGTTAATGCATATGAGTTGAAATCTGGCAAAAAATTTGATAACTGTCTTTAGGACACCGTATAGATTCAACATGCCTTTGGGGCGAGTTTATGTGGTGAATAGTATGCATATGAATTTATTGTGAGATTTGGCATTGTGAGGTGATTATAAAATTGAGGCGAAAATATTATGGTGAGCAACTATAATGAGATCAAGGGTGAAATGTAGTATCATGCATGCATTTGCGCACTATGTATGTATAAATATATAATTATATTTAGTCTTCTCAAGATTTGCTTTACAACAACAACGTTCCACTATGAAAATATGTTCATAGGATATATATATATACATATATATGTACGTATATAGATATATATATATCTAAATGTACATATGTATATATATATATATATGTACATATAAATATATATATCTATATACGTACATATATATATATGTATATATATGTATATAGATATATATATCTAAATGTACATATACATATATATATGTATATATTTTTTACTTGAGTTTGATTCTCTAATTATTTAAATTTCTTGACGTGTAATTACATATATATATAGATATGTATGTATATAGATACTATATACATATATATATAAATATTACGATAAAAAAAATAATAAGTATACAATTGATTACCCTCCTCATGTTGAAATTGTATCTCCTATCTAGTGATATAATATTTCTTTGTTTAGTTTAATTTGTTCATATTGATCATTATTCTGAAGCTTTATACTTGTATATAGTTTCGTGTTTTTGTCACTCATTAGGTAATTTCCTATGAAATTACTCACACTCATCTTTTTCCTATGACCTTTCAATATAGATTTTACATTTTAGTTTAAAGAGGATAAGATGGTTGTCCAATGGACCACTATGACATGTGAGGTCACAGCTACTGAGACTCTAGTTAGGTATACCATATGCCACAACACAAATGCAGAGTTCACATTTAGGGTTACTATAGAGCCTGTGGGTGCATCAGTCCGCCTTTCCATAGTTAGGGAGGAGTATATGGACAGTATATGTACTATCATTTGAGCTTTCTATATGACTGATTCAGACATTTAGGTTACCTTTACTTGGGTATGAGAGTGCAAGGATTGATGATCTTCTTGCCTTTTTGGTCTTGTTGGGTTACACCTACTTGGTTTTCTCTTAGAATCTTTTGACTCAGGATGATAAGAGCATGATAAAGTGCCCCAAACTAGATGTGCAGACTGACTATGGAGCACATTTCTGCCCTTGGTGTAGTGGAGAGCTGAGAGGTGTAATTTTTTTATCATATTATATATATGATGTACTTGGATGGCTGTATATATTTGTTTTAGTATATAAAACTTTATATACACTCGGGTTGTTGTACTTAGGTTATTATAAATATATGAAAGTTTTAAGTCATTAAATTTAATTATTTTCCATCTCAGAGAAAACAAATTTATATGCTATTTTGTTATCTCCTGCTACTAGTACATTATGCCCTTAAGAAGAAATAAGTGTTATGGGGCGTTATGCAAATGATTCTGTATGGTGAGGATGTTACATATTATTTTGGTATCAGAGCCCTAGGTTACTAGGTTCTGTAAACACTAAGCAAAAATATTTGGTGGATATTAGTAATTGTGATTGAAGCATGATCGATGATAAGTGTTATTAAAGAATTCAGTTTTTTAAAATTTCAGGATAAGATGGCAACAATTAGAGGTGGTCATTTTAGAGGTCGAGGTCATGGTAGAAGTAGAGGTAAAGGTCGAGGTCGTGGAGTCTAGCAAGGTGGGGTAGATATAGTTGAGCGGGCCAACCGTTCAAATAGGATTCAAGCATCACAATGAGAGACATCTCCATCATCAGCGTGAGTTGGCAATGAGGGTGATGCATTGTGTGATGCATGAATAGATAGTCAAGAAGACAGTTCAGTGCCGGTTGTACCTGTAATGTTTTTTGAGAATGAGCCGAGGAGAGCATGAAATAACTGCTAACCATTGCCACTACTAGTACCGATGGAAGTACCAAATGTGCAAGTGCAGTACTGCAACGGTGATGGCTGAGAAGGAAAGGTATAAAAAGCCTGGAGATGTTATCGAACATGCCAAAAAATGTGAGGCATATGATTTTCATAGAACTTAAACCCTGGTCAAGTTGATAGGTGGGTTAAAACTGTGGAAAAAGCTTTTACTACACTATAATTAATCGATGAAGAGAAGGCTAACAATGTGTACGACCTAATGTTTGATAAAGCTGATGAGTGGTTAACTCGAGTTAAGGAGTTTTATGGAGAAAACTAGATGTGGCAAGTGTTTAAAGATGAGTTTAATAGGAAGTATTTAACTGAAACATACCGAAAATAAAAGGAGGCATCTTCTATTCATTTGGTAAAATGTTCCATGTCAGTTAGAGAGTACATTGACAAATTTGAGGATTTATATAAGTACGTAAAGGATGTATATCCTACAGAGGAATTAAAAGGTGAAAAGTTTAAGGATGGACTGCATATCTCCCTATAAGGAAAGTTGAATTTATATGCTGGTACCACTTTTAGGGGCTAGGTGGAAAAAGCAATGGAGCAGGAATAGTTGGATAAGGAGTTGGAAATGGTAAATCATTTAAGGTCTTAAAGTCATGAGGGAATTTCAAGACAACCCTAAAGGAATAATATCAAGAACAAAAGGTTAAAGTTCTCCCCATACTCGAGGAATAGGGCAAGAATAGGAAGTGTTAACGAGCCTTAGGGTAGCCAAATATCTATAAGGCAACCAATGGCACCACCTAGGTTAGTTAACATTGGAAATGCATAAATGTAAGGAAATGTTATTCCATGGTGTAACATATGTAGAAGAAACCATGTTGGAAAATATGGAAGGAATATGGTGCGATGTTATAAGTGCAGTGATTTAGGGCATTATGCTCGAGAATGCACGAAAGGAGTGTTAGGTGAGCAATCTGATGAAGGATCTAATGTGCATAGGAATGGAAGAGCCGAAAGACCACTGAATCTAACAAGACTATCACCTGTGCAAAGTGAGGCAAGCAGGATGATTCCACAACCATAGGACAGGGCTGTTGGGCAAGCTAGTGCATCTGGAAGTGCACAATAAGCTAGGGTTTATGCAGTGACTGAATGTGAAGCTGAGAATGCACCAGATGTGATAATGGGTATGACATATATATCTAATAGGTTAGCTCGTATTTTAATTAATCCAGGCACTACATTTTCATTCATATCAGCTGCATTTGCCATGCATAATAACCTTAGATTGTATGGTAGAATAGAACCTGTAATTATGAGTATGCCTATGAGAACAAGTGTGATTTGTGAATCTATCATCAAGGATGTGCTGGTGAGTATAGAAAAAGGTACAATGAGATGGGACTTCATACCATTATCGATCAATGAATTTGATGCTATACTTGGTATGGATGGTTTGAGTCAGTATCGGGCAAATGTGGATTATTATAAAAGACAGGTGAGTTTTATGTTGGAGGATAGGAGAGAGATAAGTTTTAAAGGAGAGGGTAGGAAGACTCCTACTAAGATTATTTCAGCCTTTATGGTAATGAAGTATCTAAAGAAAGAATGTGAAGCTTATTTAGCTTTTGTAATGGATAAAAAAATTACAGATTATAAAGGATTTTGAAGATGTATTCCCTGAGGAATTACCGGGCTTGCCACCCAAGAGAGAAATAGAATTTGAGATAGATTTGTTGCTAGGAACCATACCTATCTTATAAGCATCATTTTGAATGGCTCTAGTAGAGTTAAAAGAGCTAAAGGCGCAGTTGCAAGAGTTATTGGAAAAAAGTTTTATCAGACCTAGTTTCTCTTCTTGGGGTGTGCCAATATTATTTGTGAAAAAGAAGGATGGATCGTTATGGCTATGTATTGATTATAGGCAGTTGAACAAAGTTACGATTCAGAACAAATATCCTTTGCCAAGGATAGAGGATTTGTTCAATCAACTACAAGGAGCAACTGATATAACCCTTGCTAATCTGACTAACAAGAACTATAATAATCTATTGGAACCTTGCCTAAGGATCTATCTAGCATAAACCAAAGGAATTAGAACCCTTTAGTTATCTAACAACTAAGAACTCTAATTATTAAAGGGTTAATTCACAACTCCATCAAGAAGTAAATTCAAAACAAAGTTCTCACAAGAACTTAAAAGAAAATTCTCTAATTTTTATTAAGCATCCATGGCTTACCAAATTACATAAAATAATGCCTTTATATAGGCTTAATAAATCCTAAAATAAACCTAATTAATTTCCTAACTAAACAACGAAACATAATCCTATTTAAATAAGAAAACATAATTCTACCTATATAAGAAATATATCCTATCCAAATTTGGATTTACATATATAGTAAGTTATGACGTACTTTTGACTATGATGAAGGTCGAATTAACTCAAGCCTAAAACATAAAAGTTGTAGCCCTTGATGTTATCTTTAAGCACCATCTTTGATCGTATAATGTGGATCTATATTGAGTGAGATATGGACCATTTACTAAAGTGCACTCAGTCTGCCCATATCTGTATATGACCTGATGATTTTCTAAATTTTAGCCCTAAAAGACGATCAAATTAGCCCTAATATTCTTCAGTAAAGTTATAGTAGGTTTGTGTCTTAGCTTTTTGTAGCATAAGCTACTCTTAAAATATTCTCTTATGGAACCTAGGATCATATCATACTCCATTTCTTTGAAAAGATTTGTCCTAAAATCTTCACCTTTTATGTAATGATTTTTTTTTAAAAAATTCTTTAAGAATGACTCAATAACATAAAGACAAAAGACAAAAGAAAAAAATAAATTAAAGAAACACTTTAGAATAACTTTTTTTTTTAAAAAATAAGATAATAAAAAAATAAAAATTTATTTTGACTAAAATTTAATAAAAAAGGGAAAATTACATAAAAAACCTTAACTTTTTATAGCCTTTTCAAATTAAACCATATTCAATTTTTGCTAACAGAAGTAACCACCAACGATAAAAATCTTGCAAATAATACCATCCGTCAGTTTTAGTTAACAGACAGTCACTTTTTGGTCTACCTCAGTTGAGTGAAGCCCACAATTACTTACGGAATTGATGACTGGACAATCCACTAATTTTTTCTAATTGTTTTAAAATAAAATTCTAACCTGTTAGGCTGTCCAAACAATTTGTGCTGACTGGAAAATCATAAAACCCTAAACCCTAAGTGTTCTTAAGCTGTCCAAACATTTAAAAAATATATTACTTTAAAGCAATAAGCAATTGTGGGGCTCCACTCAACTGAGGCAGACCAAAAAGTGACTGCCACATCAGCTTTCTATTACTAAAGCAGACAGATGGTATTATTTGTAAAATTTTTATAGTTGGTGGTTACTTTTGTAAGCAAAAATTGAATATGGTTTAATTTAAAAAGGCTATAAAAGGTTGGAGTTTTTTATGTAATTATCCCTAAAAAAATATGGTAAAAGATTAAAACTTTAAACCTTCTTTGTATCAACCAACTCAAACCTTAGGTATATTAAACCTAAGACCATTTTGATCAAATTGAATTTTAGATATAAAATTTAATTGATATAATTAGCTAAAATCTTTGGTATATTAAACCTAAGACCCTTTGTTACAAATCATTCAATCAAACTAAATCTAATACCAAATACAAATATATTTTTTTGGAAAACACAAAAAAAAAAAAAACTCTAAAACAAAACTAAGGATACATAGCTTATACTAGAGCCTGAGCTCTGATATCAAACTGATATGACCTTTACTAATCTAATTAATAAGAACTATAACAATCTATTGGAACTTTGCCCAAAGATCTATCTAGCATAAACCAAAGAAATTAGAACCCTTTAGTTATCTAACAACTAAGAACTCTAATTATCAAAGGGTGAATTCACAACTCAATTAAGAAGCAAATTCAAAACAAAGATCTCATAAGAACTTAAGGAAAATTCTCTAATTTTTATTAATCATCCATGGCTTACCAAATTATATAAAATAATGTCTTTATATAGGCTTAACAAAGCCTAAAATAAACTTAATTAATTTTCTAACTAAATAATGAAACATAATCCTATTTAAATAAGAAAACATAATTCTACCTAAATAAGAAATATAATCGGGTTAATTGCACTGACGGTACCTAAGTTTTGAATATGATAATAAAAAAGTGTCTAATCTTTTTTTTGTAACATAAAACTCCCCAACCTTTGCATTTGATATCACCATAGTACCCAAAGCCATATTCCAGTAGTCAACGATGAGCTGTCGCTTATGTGGATGATGACCTGTCGAAAATGCATCCAATGTGTAATCTTGGTGCCACGTGTAAATGAAAAAATTTGTAATTTAAAATACAAAATCCATGTAAGCCCAACTACTGCATTTATTTCCAATCTAACAAAGTAATACCTCTGTTATCTTCTTCAAGCTGTTGATTCAAAGAAGTGAAGCCACTAAGTAATTGTCACTGTGAAATCGATCTTCAAGCCTTCACGAAGTCTCTTCTCTTCATTCACTTACATGCGAAATCAATGGAAACCCTAAAGTAATTCAACTTAGCTGATCATTCGAACCCCTTATTTATTTTAACCTCCCAAACCCAACTTTTAATCTTTTGAAACCCTACATAGACTTTAAGCCAGGAATCGAGAATAAACATGGAAATCATGACACCTAGATGCCATTGTGAGTTTGAAGCTATAATGAGAACTTCTTGGACTAATGCTAATCCAAGGAGGAGGTTCTTAACTTGTGTAAATTATCAGGTAAATTGTTTATAGGGAAGAAGAGTTTTTATGGTTTGAAAGAAGAATGTTTGTTTGATAAAATATATGTCATGTAATTTATCTTGTAAGGACAGTCATGCCAATTTTTCCAGTGGGTGGATCCTCCTATGTCACCGAGAGCAAGAGTGGTTATCAATGGGTTGCCAAAAAAGATTGACATGATGAAAAAAAAGCAAGAAAAAAACTGGAAAGATGAAGACAACAAGATCAAGAGTCAAATGGGCAATATTCTGGCTAGTGGTTCTATTTTGTATGGTTAAGTCATTAGGATTAGGATGAAGTGTAAGTATTTAGGATAATGAACATGAAAAAAAATGGAGTGAATGAAATATGAATATGAATGTATGACGGTTTTTTGAAATCAATGAATGCAATTGTGCTATTTAATTTAAATGTGTAATGTGTGTGAAATGTTTGCAATTCCTGATTCAAATAGAACAATAGAAACATAAACTTGCAGCATTCCAAACAAGCTGCTTTTTCTTAGTAGACCTAAAAGCTGAATATATAAAGTTAAGTTGTATCAAAATTCATTAGCAGATCTAAAAGCTGCTTTTTCTTATTTTAATTTTGAAACATAATGTTCATTCTTTTAATTTTTACCTTAAAACATAAAAAGTCAGTGGCTATTCCTATAATATGTGTGCCAAGAAAATAAAATCCAAAAGAAGCTAACAAAAAAATTCCCAAGTATCAGTTTCTGCTTAGATGTACAAAATATATCCAAAAAAACTAAGCAACTGCTGCTAATGCTTTGATTTCTTCAAGTGTTGTATGTATCTTGAAGGCACAGCTCTTTCAATTGTATTACCCCTCTTCCTTGCTGAAATGGACATGGCCAAGCTTAAATATGGTAGTGGCGTTTGCATTGGTGATAGCTTGGATGGGCTTGATGGAGAGGACAACAAGGAAACCAAAGACAAAGCCAAAGATAAAGCTAAGGATCCATTAAGCATGCCACAAGGCCTAATTACAAGGTCAAGGTCCAAGAAGCTCCAAGAGGCCTTACTTGGCTATATGTAAGATTGGGCTAATCAAAGAAGTCCAATTGCTCATGTTAGGTTCAGCCTAAGTGAAAACATTAATGAAGGGGCTTTATTTAATGTTTTGTAAGCCCAAATACATGAAGACTAATGTGGGCTAGTATATGGGCTGAATTCTCTTCTTTAGTTCAGAACTATGTTATTAACTATTAAGCCTTATGCTTGGTGGCTAAGCAGTTAGTAGTTTCCTTTATTATTATTAGGGTTTTATTGTGTTAGAATATTATAAAAACACCATCTTTGGGGCGTTTTTAGGTAGATTGGAATTGAATAAAAATTATCATTGTTTCCTTTGCATAATTGCTTGAATTCTTGTTGAATGCATAAACCACTTATCAAGGAATTGATATATCCTTGTAGCGTGTTAAGGGTTAGGGTTTAAAGAACTTAGTTTTCTTTAAGTTCTAATTCTTTGATCAACAAATCTCTACAATCTGATCTAAGCGATTCTTGGGTTTGACATCAATTTGTTCTTGGGTTTTCAAGATAGTAATTCACGGGTTCATAATCGTTAGGGTTCGTGGTTCTATTCCTTGGAGGTTCTT
>CATIWO010651794.1:0-11045 GCA_949673435.1 Macaranga tanarius
CTTGAACATCATCACTATTGACTAATACATCGAACATTATAATGTCTCCATTTAACTTTTCATTTCTAGGTTTGACCTTTCCTTACCAAAAAGGAATAAGGTTAGATATATATATATTTTTACTTAATCTCTTATCATTCCCTTTTCTTTAGGATTAAAATCTTAGTTACACTTAATTATACTGGATACCTTACTTCAATCATCATTTCCTTATTGTATTTTCTTTCCGGCCATATTACTAACGTACATACTTTAGTCTCTACTCGTAGACTTCAAAATTCTCATAATTCTTTATTCTACTTCTCAAGTTAATAAGTCTTCACTAAGAAGGAGTAAGTTCGTATACACCTATATGGTAGGGTGTGTATTCGGCCCTAGGCTTCGACTATACATAACTACCCAATTATGCCATGCACACTTACAACTATAATTTTAACTAAAACTTTGAAGCCCCAAACGGAGGCCTAAATGGTCGAATTTGGACATCAAAATGGGGTTTGTCGGGTTCCCCAAAAAAAGGCCATATAGCTCTCCGAGTTAGCTTCGATTTGATATGTTACGGGTCCCGTGGCTCATCCGATGCTGAAAGTTAGATCCTTCTTAAGCAACGCTGCACGACTCGACCATTCAGCTCCAACTGTTCCTCAATCTATCTAACTTTAAAGATTAAACTCATTTTCTGACATTTCAAATGTTCTGGAATATTAATTTATCATTTGGTTCACTGTTATAATTCAATTGGGACAGCAAACAGTCAAATCGGACGCGTTTCAGGTCACAGAGGTGCAGACTCTGCACGAGGGCGCCGACTTCGCGCACAGAGGCACCGACTACGCTCACGGAGGCACCGCCCATGCATGCAGAGGTGCCGACCACGCATGCAGAGGCACCGACTTCCCTCCAGAGGTGCCAACTTCATCGCGGAGGCGCCGCCCACCAAGCGCGGAGGCACCGCCTCAACGTAGAGGTGCCACCCTCTGGCCTTCTGGGTTGACAGCAGCAGCAGATCTCACAAATTTCCTAATTTTCGAACATCCAAAAGCTCAGAATTGACATATACAATACTGTTAAACATTTTTACGACATGCATACATCACAATTACGTTTAAATCTAGCATTTAAACATCAAATTCATATACTTAAATTTAAATTCAAATCAAATATAAATTTTGAACAAAAACTCAAGTTTACGGGTCACTCACCACTTTCTCTAGCAGAATTCCTTCTTCTTGATTATTAAATTTTGGATCCTAGCTCCCAGATTACTTCCTTCTCTTTTCTTCCTCTTCTTTCTTCTCTTTTTCCTCTTTTCTTTCTTTTATTTCTCTTCCTTTCTCTTTTCTTTCTTTTCCTTTTTTTTTCTCTTTCTTTCCTTTTCTTTTTTTCTTTTATTCTTCTTCTTCTTTCCACTTAAATCCCTCATCTTCCTATTTCTTATCTCTTAGTCCTTCTACTTGCAATTCTTTCAATCAAGTCCTCATTTTCTTTTACAATTGCATCCTTCCAACTTCCTTTAATAAAACTTAATTATTTCTTGTAAAAACATTATTTACTTCCTTATCAACATAATAAACATCAACTCTAATTCACATCAATTTAATATAATTGAATAATTCTTAATTATCATTAACTTTAATTAATCCGGTTCAAGGACACGGATGTTACATCTTAAGTCGTATGACTTTCTTTTTTATTTAATGAATATATGTTTTATCTTTGAAAATATATATATATACACTATTTTCACATGTGCATTAACCAAATATTCTACAACTAGTCTTCGTCGTTGTCGTCTTTTTCAATATAAATTATCATACACCACATGCTTATCATGTCATTTTTTTTATTATTGGACTTATTTTTTATAAAATAAATTAAAATTTTATTTTTGTATGATAAATAATAATTAAAAATATTTTTAAAATTTTGATAATAATTAGGTATAAAAATATTTAATTCTTAATTGATTTTGTACATTAATCATAAATGCATATTAGTTTTTAGAAATAATAATTATTTTATTTTTTATGTTCATCATATAATATATCTTAAATGAAAAGATTATATAAACTATTCCAATAATTTATAAAATAAATATATTATTGTCAAAAATACATTTTTTATAGTGTCTTTTCTATTTATTATTCTCCATTTTTAAAAAAAAATGGCACACATTTTTATATATTTGTTGGAGCAATAATTCCTTATAAATTGTTTTGAAATTCATTCTTATATTTTTTATTTTTCTTGATTAAAATATTTATTATAAAATGTGAAATGTCTCATGATAAGGCAATATACATTTGTCCATTTGAGAATATATTTATAATAAACATGTTATTCTAGTATTATTTATGCATGTATGACATTTTTATTGAATTTTCTGCATATTTGTAGGTGGCGGAGTTTAGCACACGCCCAAATATTTGGCAACCACGGTAATGTACGGGCTTTGCAATCCACTTTGAAGATATAAAACTAGTCACAAAGACTAAAATTAGAGGAGTAGCCACCCGGATAATAACCAGGAAACCAAATATTACAGCAACTGGATTCCATGGAGGCCCAGCAACTGCCTTCAGAGATTGAGTTCCAATATTGAACCTCTATTTGTGTTCTACTAATTATAAATGCTTATCTTTTAGTTAATTCCTTATTACATGCGTTTATGCAATTCCACACAACCAAGCAAATTCATAAATATGTTAACAATTTTTACATGTATGTCATTTTTAATAATTATCAATTTTACACATGCCACCAAGTTATTAATTGAGGTCATCATATCATGCATCATATATCACATGACACATTTAACGCATACAAAGAAAGAGGGAGGAGAAAAGAGTACATGTAGCACCCTCAAGTACCACATACAGTACCACATATACATGTGCCCAAAGAATAAACAACATATGGCATGACAAATTTTTTTTCAAAATATATTCATATATATACATAAATTTTTGTTCGATACATTGAAAATACTTAATACATATATTACATAATGTTGAAAATATACACATGAACTCCATTACAAAAATAACTCTAATGCCAAAGTGGTGAATGCTCATGAGGATGGAAATGTTGACACTAAGCACGCTGTTGACCCACCTAAGCTTCCAATAAAGACACCCTCAAGCTCTATCAAAGTGCACCACAAGCTAGTGTAACTATCAGAGACCACAATTGCAAAGGAATGAGCTTGCAACTCAATAAGCAATTATTAAAATAAGCATACATATAGTTATTCTCAAGAACTAATTAAGAAAAATATATAAATAAATTTCTACACATCAAACCTTAGGAATATAGCATAGTCATTAAACCAATTTCATGTTTACAGTTCACAAGAATGCATTGGAACGAAGTTCAGTGCTCAAAATTCCAAAAGAAGTAATTTAGTGAAAAATAGGGGCGTGCCTACTCGGGCTGGCGTGTCGAGTCTGAACAGCAGCCCTCTATGTCGACTCAGCCTTTTGTGTCAAATCGTAACAGTCGGCTCGGGTGCCAACTCGAGCTCCCGTATCGAGTCGTGCTTGAGTCGCTGGTGCTGGTACCGAGTTGTGATGGTGTGCCGACTCAGCATAGAGACAAGCCGTGCCGAGTTGTCTTGAATTTTGGCCAATTCTTCTTTACACATTTCTTTTTCCACACGGCCGTATTTAAAACCACATTGCTGTGTTCCATAACATGTGCAACATCTAAAATAGCACAAAACATAATCCAAACACCAAACATTAATTATTGGTGTCATAAATACATCAATTTACACCATTCCAAACAATTCACAAACACAATCCTCACATTCAACATATACATAATTTAATGCATAATGCATGTTTATACAAGTTAGTATCCGACCAGAGTTCTCAACACACATCACACACATTTCACACAAAGCTCACTTTTTCTTTTTTATATTTTTCATATATAAGTGGCCAATTCCTGAGACTCTCTGCTCAGCTCAATCTCAGATTTCATACGTTTATATATATATCATATGAATGGTCACATCTGAGACTCTCTGCCCAGCTCAGTCTCAGATCGTGGAGGCTCTCTGCCCAGCTCAGTCTCTATACTCACACGTTTTCCTCACATTCCTCATATACCTCACATCAATCAATATGCATATATTTCCATTATTCTCACAACATTATTTATATCACCATACCACATCAAGTGGCTTACACACATATGTGCCAATATTCACAATTCATCACCAGACATACTCATATTCATAATATCAATATTCACAATTATAAATGGAGAATATACCATTCATATACCAAAAGTATACCATAATCATTTGCCATATATATATCATTCATATACCAAAAGTATACCAAAATTATATACCAACCAAATATAGTCAAACAATTGTAGTTACATGAAAATCTCTACATATATGCATTATGTTGAAAAATATATCCCACATTGAAAAAGTATAAAGTTAGAGTGGCTTATAAATAGTGTAGATTGGGTCTTAACATAAGCCAATTGATTTTATGTTACATAAGCTCAACCCCATTTATAAGTCCACATGTGTGTACGTGGGCTAACACTCTCCGGGCCCGTGGATTTCTCAATATGGTATCAGAGTGATAATCCCGGGCTCGTGTTTAAGACCTGAATTAGGTGCGGCCTTTTTATGACCTTGTGAGTCGTTGGGTCAGCCCGTTTGTGTTTGGTTAGGTGCGACCTGTTTATAACCTTTTGAGTAGTTAGGTCGACCTATTTGTATTTGGCAAGTGTAACTGGTCCGGGCCCAATTACTCTTGAGGGGGAGTGTTGGAAAATATATCCCACATTGAAAAAGTATAAAAGTTAGAGTGGCTTATAAATAGTGTAGATTGGATCTTAACATAAGCCAATTGATTTTATGTTACATGGGCTCAACCCCATTTATAAGTCCATATGTGTGTACGTAGGCCAACACTCTTCGGGCCCATGGATTTCTCAAGAAATCAAATTCAAGTCCGACTGGTGCAAGGCCCAACACTTAAGCCTGTTGTGAAGCCCGAGCATGTCAAAAGTCCATGGAGCCTAAAAATCTAACATGGTATCAGAGATCATAGTGTCCTAACAGGCCAAGAAGATCCTGGAGGCCTATGTGGATATGAGAGGCCCAAGAAGTGGCTGACTTGAAATCCCAAGTAGATAACCCAAAAATAAGAGGTTGTACTTGGAGATTTGGAGAGGCCCATGGATAATTTGAAGACTGGAGGAGACCATAGAGCCAAAGGAGCCAGGTGTGAACCAGTAAAGTTTGAAGCTTGAGGTAATTGGTGAGACTGAAGGAAGCCACAAAGCCCAAAAAAGAGGAGGCTAGGCTTGGATCAGTCCAAGTTGAAAGCAAGTGACAACTGGCCCAAAGAGGGTGAAGCCTAGTTGCACTTGAGGGAGAGTGTTGGAGAATGAAATGTGGAGCAAATCCCACATTGGAAAAAGAACAAGTAAAAGTGTGGTATATAATTGATAGAGAAACCAAACCAAATGGCCCAAGCTATTTTGGTGAAAGGTGGATCTAATATAAAGCCCATTGCTATGTTCTAGAGGCCCAATTGGAGAAATTAAATTCAAGTCCGGCTGGTGCAAGGCCCAACACTCAAGCCCGTTGTGAAGCCCGAGCATGTCAAAAGTCCATGGAGCCCGAAAGCAAGTGACAACTGGCCCAAAGAGAGTGAAGCCTAGTTGTACTTGAGGGGAAGTGTTGGAGAATGAAATGGGATGCAATCCCACATTGGAAGAGAACAAAGCAAAAGAGAGGCTAATAATTGATAGAGAAACCCAACCAAATAGCCCAAGCCATTTTGGTGAAAGGTGGATCCAATATGAAGCCCATTGCTATGTTCTGGAGGCCCAGCTGGAGAAATCGAGTTCAAGTTTGACTGGTGCAAGGCCCAACACTCAAGCCCGTTTGTGAAGCCCAAGGGTGTTGAAGTCCATGGAGCCTAAAAATTTAACACATTATAGTAATAATTACTTACCAAAATCTTCAATTCCTTCTCAAGGAAGAACTCCCCTTATTGAGTAGGAACTCCTCCACATCTTCTACTTCCACAATTATATGCCAATTCAATAAGCAAGCATTACAATTCACCCTAATTTCACAAATTGTAATTTAATTCTCAAAGGTTCAACATAACCTAAAGATACACACACAATTCCAATAAACCCCAAATTGCTACTGAAACTAGGGTCAAGTGTCTCCTAAAAATTCAAACTGGAATCACTCAATTCAGACATGTGTGGAATTAGGCAAAACAGAGCATCTAGGTGAGCAATAAAATATTCGGCCCTAATTATCCTTCTTAACAACAGAATCAGTCCGAACTCAAAACATAAAAAATGTAAAGGACTTTCTGAAGTTTCCACGGAGTCCAACCATACTTAAATCAGAGCTCTGTAGCTTAAGATATAGCATAAACAATCAAACTGAAAAACAGAGGAAACATACCCAAAATTGACAACAAAGAAAACTCAACTTAAATTAATCAAATACACAAGTAAGCTTACCAAATTGACTCCAATGGGTATAAGACCTTCTAATACATCCCAATTGCTAGCTAGAGTAAGATCAAAACTCCCCAAAATCTCCCAATAAGACACTCTTCTACTCCTCCGAAAATCTCTACCAATCTCTACTCACAACACACATACATATGCACATATAAACACAACCAATTAAAACACTCCACCATTTACCCCCAAAGTCTTCTATAATAATTATATAACAAAGGTATATTTATCCCTTAATAAACCATAAAAATAATTATAATAATATATATATATATATAACTAAATATCACCATAACTCCTCCTAGGCTCCTTAATGAATTAGGTATATTACCCAATACCTCACAACTTTCTAATGTGACAATTCACTCTAAACTTCCCTTCCAATTTGGTCACTCTCTAATATACATACTCAAATTTAATGCAATAAGGTCCACTTATGTACAATGTATCAAATGCAATACGCAATACATACGTCATGAATATGTATGAAAAAGGGAACTCCTTGTTTGGTGAAGTCGGGCCTTATTCATTTCCTTCCTTTGGTCGGAAATTAGGCCCGGTAGGCCGGGTATTGTCTAATTCCCGGGGATGGACTGTATATCTTAAAAGCATAGATAAGAGCTCTATTAGCTACATTAACTCTATTAGCTTCCCTCTTGTACACTCTTTACACTCACACATGCACGTACACGCATACGCGTACACACGCACACGCACACACGTGTATACACGTACGTACACGCACGTACACGCGTTTTGGTCTTTCTTATCCCAAACAATGATTTCAGATTCTTCTGATGTTAGGCTTCCTTCCGTTTTCTGATTAGTTTCCTCATCCGAATCGTACCAGATATCAATACCCATAATCTGCGGACCTTGAGGCTGAGCAACTCTCACTATTCCATCTTCCTCATCAAATTCGTCTCCCCAACTAGAGGGAACAATGTCTTCCCTGCGAATGTAAGCAGATGGTGGTGCTGTGTATTTCACCTTGTAGTCAAAATTCCCAAATGGTTGACCTAGCAAATCCCGGACTACCCTGCTTGCCTATCACAAAGAGAAAGAGCCACCCCAGACAAAGGCTCTTAGAGGCTTTGATCGTTTACGGCCTGTTTCGGCTATTTGATGGACGAATGTGTGCCCTATTTTGGAGCCGTTTCCGGGCCTTACTTCTAAGTAAGATTTTGATAGAAAGAAGTTAAGTTCAGTATGGCTCTCATTTCCGATGGTGGCGTCAATCCTCCTGTCTTGATTTCTTGTATTCCCTATCTCATCGCCAAATACTTATTACTAATATGCAAAATAAGAGGTTAGCCTAAAGAAAATAAAAATAATCTCCAAATACTCATTATTCTGCAAAATAGAGAAATTAGTCAAAGAAAATAATAAGAATGCAATCAAAACAACACAAGAGCCAAAAAGAACATGAATAAACCATGCCTTTGAATCATGTAAATCTAAACTACTTAAATCCTAAATCATGCCATTCTAAATTTACAAATCATGAAACATAAATTCAAATCTGATCATATTATTCTAAACAAAAATCCACCGAACCAAATTTAAGATGTATAAACACAAAATCAAGGTAAGAACATAAATAAATATCAGAAAATATACCACAGAAAAAAATCACAGAACCGATCCCCCAACCACACAGGCGTTCGGCTCAATGAAGAGGCGATCACCTCTGTGCCATAAAAATATAGAAAACAACATAAAAAATATTTTTACGGAATTTTGAAACTTTAAAGCAAAATAAAAATTTTTAAAATGTTACTTTTAACTTCGAAATAAAGAATGAGATCCAAAAGTGAAAACAAATAAAAATAAACAAAAAAGAATCAATTTAAAATCATATTACAAATGTAGAATGAAGATGAAGGGAATGCACCAAAAATAGAAGAGAAGAGAAAAATGCAGAACCTGATTGTAGAACACTCAGGGCACCTTCTTAGGTTAGGAATGACATTAATGGCAAGATAACAAGACAGAACTCCAACAAAGGTTTCTTAGATCTATTTTTATAAAGTGGATATTAGAAAGAAACTCACAATTAACACCTAAATCTAATTAATTTTATTTAAAGTCACTAAACCTAAAAAATGTAGAGTCAATATTCTAGCTTTTTCTCTCAAATTTTCTTCCTCTACAAAAAGTCCTCTCAAATGCTATTGTAGGAGCTCTATTTATAGGCGTATAAGGATAATGAAGATAATTATCAATATTTATTTAAATTTAATCTTCTTTAATTATCTCTTTATCTTATCCAGGGTAGAATTTTATCTTATCCAGAATAAAGTTTTATCTTATTCAAGATAAATCTTTATCTTATCTTTTAAGATAAAATTCTATTTTATCCATGATATGATCAACTCAATCTCTACAAGTAATAAGATTAGATCTATCCTTATCCTCTATATGGATTTTCTAATTGGGTCAGACTAGACTTGAATATATTGGGCTTTACTTCTAAGCTTAATATACTTAATTAAAATTTTGAACTTAAACTTAGGTTAATTGGGTCTTAGCTCAAATTACCGCCAAACTGCCATTTTTGTGTATTTCCTGCAATATAGCGATCATCATCGGATTTTAAATGCGTTCTTCAGCAGTCCAAAATTTAGATGCTGACAATACCATTATTATTCTATTGTACAACTCATTAGATGTATCTCTAATTTATGAAGAAACATTTCAGTAGGCAACAAAAAATTTAGAAATATATATATATATGAAAACAAGATACATACTCCTCTCTCTCTCTCTCTCTCTCTTTTACATCAAATTTATGAAAAATGCCCATATCAATTTATTTTTTTTTTATCATGGTTTTATTATAATTTTTATTTTTTATTTATAATTTTTATTTTATTATTGCTACTTGGTGTATTTTTTTTAATTTCCATTTCAATTCTTATGAAAATGTAATGAATTACTCATATTATTATTAATTAAATATTATTTTTACTATTTTGAATTTAATATATAAAAATTATATCAAATAATCAGTATACATGGTTTCATGATCTATAAGCTAATTGTCATAACCAATTTTAATCTCAAATTTTAAACTTTAAATTTTCTTCTTTATTAATTATATTGGATGAAATTTATACCAATTTATAAATATATATGATGTATTTTTTATCTTCATAAAATTTTTTCTAATAATTTATTTTAATTATATGATATTTTAAATTAATTTTTATTGTTTATAAACAATTTAGTAATATATTTATTTATTCATTACTTATAATTATTTAGATTTTATTAATGATATTAACAATTTTTTTAAAAAAAAATTTCTTATTAACAGTTTATTCATTTATTTTTATTTAACAAACTAGGTAAACAACTTAATTTTTACACCTATAATTGTTATTAACCAAATGCATAGTTTCACCCCTAAATTTTACACGATTAATTTTTAACACTTCTCAATTTTTATTATTTTTTATTCAATTTTTAAACTTTTATTTTAAACCTATTTAATCCATGTAATACATAAAATGAGCATTTTTTATAAATCAATATCGATATGAGCACAAAAAGAATATATGTAATAAAATAATGTTTAGTTAAAAAAGATAATGTAACTAAAAATAAATTTTTAAACTTTTTTATTAGTTTTATTCTTTGGAAGCTAATTTTTAGCATTTTATATGATTGGAATCATTTGAAATTAAATATTTGTCTATTTCGATATTATATAAATTAAATAGAATTAAAAAGTATAAATTTGAGAGTAAAAAAAGGTTCAAATTAAAAATTTGAAGGTTGAATACAAAATAATAAAATTTCAAGGGTACCAAAAGTTAATCATGTAAAGTTTCAGGGTGAGACTATACATTCAGCTAATTGTTATTCCTTTAACCATTCACACTTGTAATTGTTAGACTTTATTTGTTTAATCCCGATCTAAACATGTCCTTAATCCTAAATAACAATACTTTATTTAATTTTTAATAAATAATTGAACTAATTTATTTATATGTTAAAAATTAGTAAGTCTTTTCTTCCTATAAGAATCGTAAGACACTACAAGAAAAAAGCAAAATAGAAACGGCCAAATCCGTTTCTAATTCCGTAACTATTCGTAAATAGTGACGGAATTAGAAACGGAAATTTTCCGTTTCAAAAATGCTCATTGCTAACGTTTAGCAACGGAATAGAAATGAAAATTCCGTTTCTAAACTCCTAATGAGCGCCACACCAAATAGCGACGGACTAAATTAGAAACGGAAAATAGAAATAGAATTTTCCGTTTCTAAAATAAAAATGGAACATTTCTGTTTCAATTTTTATGTAAGTAGAAACGGAAATTCCGTTTCTAATTTAGAAACGGAATTTCCGTTTCTATTTACATAAAAATTGAAACAGAAATTCCATTTCTAAACTTCAAATAGAAATCCTTCTTGGTCATAAATGGAAATGGAATTTTCCGTTTCTAATTTTAGAAATGGAAATTCCGTTTCTATTCCGTTTCTATTTAGATAAATATTAAATATAAAAATTTATTT